>VDFB02086081.1:133622175-133722206 GCA_007258455.2 Sequoia sempervirens | reverse complement strand
CCTCTCGTCCGCTCGGTGGATGATATCACTGTCATACTCTGGCATTCTCTCTGCTCTCACTCGCCTCCTCTTCTTCGTCTCCCCCTTCTCCACTGGCCAGCTGTCACAATGGGCCAAAGGTAATTCTACAATTACCTTTTATCCCCTTTTCACTTTTTCCCTCCTTTTTTCACATTAAGGTCTTTTTTTCTTTTTTTAACCAAGATTCCTCCGCTTAATTCATCCATCCTCTTTCTTCCCAGAGACACCATTTACGCACTGTTTGTCCGATTGACTCCATTCAAGCGCCATTCTTCTCATTTTTCTGTGCTCTTTCCAACATGTACCACTCCATACTTTTGAGAATTTGACTAGGGCTCCCTTTTCCACCCCCGTCCCCCTTCTCGAGGGGGCCATACCCTACCATTCCCTCCTAACTCGTCGCTATAAGCCTACCTTCGCTGGACTGGGGCATCCTCTTCGCATTCCCTCCGTTTGGGGCAGCTCACATGCATTCCCCCATGCTGGGGCATCTCTTTTTCTGATCTCTTCCTCTACAAAGTCATCTGCATTATGTTTTTCTTCGAAACCCTATTATTCTAATAGTATTTTGAAGAGGGGAAAAATGTAGACGTCCAATTTGATCACTTCCATATGATCAAATGCGTCTCCTTATTCATCCAATTGCTCATCCCTTCTGTCAATATTAATTAAACCATTTGTTTAATTAATACCTTGCGTCCTACATAAGAGTTCTAAAGTATTTAATTTAATAAATACTCTACCCCTCTTCCTCCTCTAAATTAAATAAATATACCATTTAATTTAGTCATATTCCCCTTTTAGAATTAAAATTCATTTTTAATTCCTCTTTTCTCTCTCATGGTCACATCCTCCAACTTTTGCAAGTTGATCTCTAATCCATCTTAATTACTTTATCTTCTTCTAATTAACTAGGGTTAGCATGTTCACACCCTTAATCATCATTAGGGTCACATCCTTCATAATCTCCCACTTGCTTCTAATGAGTCATTAGTCCATCTAACTAAGCACTTGCACAACCTTAATCATTTGGTTAGCCTAACCTAATCCTCCTCCCACTTATGGCATGTGTCCTTAAGTCAACCTTATTAAAAGCTTTCTCCTTTTGGACAAGGCACTCCACTTCCCCATGTGAATTTTTAATTCATCTTTTAATCCCTCAAGGCACCCAAAAGGATTTTTTAATTCCTTCACTTCTTCCCACATGTCCTCTACTTATTCTTTATTCTTTCCCATCTCCCCATGAGAATATTTGAGGAATTTTTAATTCCTCACATGTCCTCTCACCCACATGGGGAGAAGGACCCCCTTTATGAGGAGATCTTGTCCAATCCCAAGGTACTTTGTACCCCCTCCATGTCATGTACTTCTCCTTCCACCTCATGTCCACTTCACCTTTTAGGGCTATATCACAAGCCACATGTCAAGATGTGAGGGCTTGTGAGTTCTCAACTCACCTTGGCCCTACATATTGATCTTTGGTGGCTCAATCTTGGCCATCCATTTCCCCTAGGAATTCTCAAAATTCCTATAAATACCCCCTCTTTTCTCTCATTTTGGGGGAGATCATTTTGCTAGCCAAACTCTTGCAATTTTGTTTCTCAACCTACACTTAGCCATTTTTATGTTTTCATCCACTTGCACTCATACTCACAACATCATTTAGCTTGCATCTTGTGCCATCCAAAGAGCATACACATCAAAGATCGAAGGGCCAACCAAAGGATCGATTCGACGCAAGGTATAGAGTTCCATTTTCTTGCTTTTATCTTGTGTTGTTTCCAAATTAGGCTAATCTCGAGGTGTAGGTTGTTTTGGTGTTTATTTGCACTCTTTTAGCTTGCTGCTCATTTTCTAACGCACACATTCGACCTATCACAGTGTCAACAACATGGAGATCTCATCCATGCTCTAGCTAAGGAGCTACATCCCATCATCACACCATGGCCCTTTTCGCAGTGGGGGCTCGATCTCATTGGAAAAATAACCCCCACCTCATCTAGTGGTCACAAGTTTATCATAACCGCCACTGAGTACTTTACAAAGTGGGTGGAATCCATACCAATCACATGCATTACTCGAAAGAAGATATCAAAATTCATCCTGAACTATCTCATATGTCGCTATAGTGTCCCACAAGCCATTATCTCAGATAATGGGACACCATTCAAAAATTAGGATGTCCATGACCTGTGCAAAAAATTCAAAATCCAACATTGTTTTTCCACTCCATATTATGCCCAAGGAAATTTCCAAGCATAAGCCACCAACAAAACCATTCTAAAGATCCTTAAAAAAATAGTCAATGACGCAGGTCATGACCGACATCTGTAGCTAAATCCCGCCCTCTGGGCCTATTAAACTAGCATTCCCTGGTCTACGAATTAGAAGCCATATTACCCATCAAGATCGAGCTTTCGTCACTGAGAATATCACTACAAAACCTAATCACAGATGAAGAATACCAAGTATCAAGACTAAATGAGTTGAAGTTGCTAGATGAGTGGCATATGGAAGCATTAAATCATTTGTTTGTCTATCAGAACCGACTCAAGAGGAGCTATAACAAGAAGATCAGGATCAAGACCTTTCAGGTTAGAGAACTTGTGCTAAAGGAAAATTAGAAGAACATTCCAAATCCAAATGGCAAAGGAAAATTTGAACCCAACTAGTTGGGACCATTCATCATCACAATGAGCTACAAGTCAGGGGCATGTAAGTTATCAACACATGAATGGGAACCCCTGTAGGATCCCATGAACAACTCTCATCTTAAAATGTTTTATACCTAAATCTTTGAAGGTATAAAACCAAAAAATCAAAAAATCAAAAAATGTCCTAAAAAAATGGTTACCCTGATGAAAACCTGGCAAACATGTGTCTTGGTGAAAAAATAAAATCAAAAATCAAAATCCAAAAATCCAAAAAAAATAGAAAAGGATTAAAAATAATAAAAAGAAAAAGATTATCCTCTAGTGAAAACCACTTCGATGGAACTTTGGGAAAGGACCTTGGTGAAAACTTGGCAAGCATGAGCCTTGTGTAAATAAGCAATCTCCTTCCACCAAGATCTTCATGGCTTGTTTTGCATCATCCATCCATTACGCATTCATCATCCATCACATTACATATCTTCATCCATCACCCATCTGCGTCAGCATCATAGCTTGTTCTTGCGTTTGTGTCATGATCCCTCCTAGTACTACTCGACCCATTCTTAAGGTTAGTTTGTTCTTCCTATATCAGAGTAGTCTATTGTTTCACGTTGAGGGCATGTTCTCATTGGATCGGATTCATGTATATTCTTGAAGTTCCTAAATTAGAAAATCTAAAAAATATCATAAAATCAAAAAATCCAAAAACATCAAAAAATAAAAAATTCCAAAAATAAAAAAATCCAAAAAAATCCAAAAATTAGAAAACCCAAAAACATTGATAAAACCAAGAAAAATCCAAAAATATTCAAAACATATCAAAATTCCAAAATAGGTCAAAAAGTCAATCAAAAAGTCAAAAAATAGAGTTGTCTTGTCAAACTATGGGTGTCTGAGCCTTGAACGTAGACAAGGTTGATCTTTGATCATCCCCTGAGACACTTAGGTTGGTCCTTTAGGAGTCCGTCATAATAAACTAGCAATCCATTTGTCCATATCTCATCAATAATTGAGTCTATGTCAGTCGAACTACGTGGTCTCTACGCGTATAACATAGGCAAGGCTAATCTATTGATCAGCCCCCAGGCCCCTAGGATAGGTCTTTAGGTTAATATTTTGGTCAAAATCTTAGAAAACTCCAAAACATTGGAAAATCCAAGAATCAAAACATTTGTAAAAATTTGAAAATACCAAAAACAGCCTCAAAACATTTCAAAACTAAAAAAAAATCCAAATATTTGAAAGATTCCATCTATCTCATCTCGCTTTCACCTGCAATAAACATTACTCATAATAAATAATCATCATCCTCAACCTTTGGAAAAATAGTTGGAAACAAGTCTAGCAGATCGAAAATGAAAACTCAAAACGTCAAAGTCTAAGTTCTAGTTCAGTACGTAAACAAGTTGGTCAACTCTTCATGTCAATAACCTATCATCCAATCAATCCAAAATCAATCATCTGATAACATCATGTCCTAGGATGTATCCTTCCTACAATGGGCATTATCTATTGGCAGTTGTTTCGGTTCTTATCCTTAAAAACGCATTTCCTTTTGGTTAGAGGTATGAAGAACAATAGCTTGTTTTTTTACTTTACCTTTGTTCTTTTGACTTATCTTATTGTGCTCATTTCAATGACCTCTCGATGATGTCCCAAACGAAACGATTTAGAGAGAAAGTAATGGGGCAATTATTTGTTGTGCTTGTTGGATATTCTTGTAATATAACCTTGGTCATGTGTGCTTTGTTTGGTTTGTAGGGAAGGTGTTTTAGGTGTCTTGTTGACCACATAGGAAGGCTCGCTTTTCTATGTTTTGGTCTGAGATATTTGAAATATCTGAACTATATTTTGAATAAGGTTTTGTATGTCAAGTGTGAACAAGAGTACTCCTATCTGATTGTCAAGTCAAATTCCATCACACTAGGTACAATGCCATCCTAGTTCTTTATACCTTGATGCATTGTACTTATATGTGTTATCAAACATAAGGTAAGCGACGCTTTCAAAGTCCCAATTCTTGATAAGCAAATCATCCATCTCTCATCATCATTGTCTCGTGTCTTGTTGGAATCTCTTACTTTCTTCTATCTCCTTTTTTGTGTTAACATGGTGCCAAGATCAGTTAATCATCATCGCCAATGCATCCATCCTACATCCACAAATCATTAGCATACATAAATATCATAATCGTAGCATATCACATCATCCATCTCATCCATCTCACATACATTACATCATCATTGTAACTTGTTTAGGATAATATAGATTGGTTATTCTAAGCATCTCAAAAACCATCTCATTTGCATCATCATCATAACCAGCCATATGTCCATCTTGAATCTCTTTGTCACAAGATCGACCCTCAAATTGAATCTTTTCACTTGATCTCTTGAAGGGGCAATGTACCAATATACCTCTTTTTGCTGGGGCATCCAAAAAATCAGAAATTTTTTGAATTTTGATCTTGGCAAGTTTATTCTTTGAACCAGCATAGCAACTACATCACTTCAAAGAGGGGCAAAATGTAGACATGAAAAATATCCTAATCAACTAACTTCAATTCTTCTTTAATCACCCCTCTACTAACCATTTAATTAATTCATCTTAATTCCTCTGTTAATAAAATAAACCAAATTTATTTGATTAAATCATTATCCTCTTTTGATTAAATAAATCATTTTATTTATTTAATCCTAAAATCCCCCTTTAATTAAATAAATCAATATTATTTAATTAACCTCGAAAGTTCTTCTATTAAATTAAATAAATTAAATCTCTATCTAATTTAATCTAACATCATCCTTTTTAGTTAAATAAATAAAAATCTTTATTTAACTAAGTCTAAATCATTCCCCTCACAACTTTTATTTATTTAAATCTTAAAGTCTAAGTCAAAATTTTCAAATCACCTAACCTCCTCTTATTTAATCAAATCTTAATTAAATCTAATCCTAACACGTCACATCCTCTAGCTTTTCCCACTTGCATAAATAAATCAATTTAACTAATTTATTAAATCTTCATTTTATCTGAAGTTGGCATCTTTGAGAAAATATACCTCCAAATTTGAAAATCCCTCCAAATGGGATGAGTCCTTCCAACAAGGCATTTATTTCATCTTACAAGTCCTTTTGCCTTGAGACAAGTGGCCAAACTCCATTTGACTCTCCCTCCACCTTGTCATTTCACTAATTTCAAATGTCAACTAATTGCATTTATGGGCACACTTATCAAAATGTGCTCACCCTTCATCCTCTCACATCTTGACAAGTGACATCTTGCCATTGGCTCAAGATTAGTCCCACATTGCTCCATTTTTCTCATTCCTCCATCTTGTCTTTCTATAAATGAAAGGCTTATCTTTGGAATTAGCATCCACAACTTAGAGCAAAGTTACTCTCTTCACATTGAGAGCTAATTTTATCCACTTCATATCATAGCATCTTGAAGGAATTTTATCATTGAGCTTGTAAAGGGTTGGGAAAGGCCCACTTTTCATATCAAAGTGGCACCAATCCACTATGGAATAAGTATACATTGTGCTTCTTTAAGCTTTCAATTAGTTTATGTTTCTATTTTACTTATATCATGAGGCATGATCTGTATTATTTCATAGAAAAATTAGTATGTTTGCATAGTTTGAACTAACCCATGCTAATGAGTGTTGGAGTTTAAGTTGTTTGAAAATTTATGGTGCTCACATATCCACCAAAAAAAAGATGTTAATTGAGTACTTTTTCAACCTACTATTATGAGGCACATGAATCCACCTTATCTCTAGACATCATCATACAAGTGAAACTTTTCTTTTATTCCATTAGTCAACATCATCATCACATTTAAGAAAGATAGGTATAGAGAGAGTTAGGGAGAGGGGGAGGGCTAAGTGGAGAGAGGTTTTGTGTGTGAGGGAGGGAGAGAGGGAAAGACAGAGGGAGATAGGTAGTGGTAGGGTGGGAGGAGCATTACTAAATCAACAAGACTAGTATGTTGACTTTATCCACTTCTACATAGCTATTTTCCTATTGCACATACTACACACTTCCTAAGTGGTTAATTTTAGTCTTCTATTGTTTTGCTATAGTTTCAACACTTCCAACTATTTCTTCTTTTGCACTTAGATCTAATTTTTCCTTTTCCTTATCATTTATTTACAATTGTATTTTTTCCATGAAATTATTATGTTCGAGAATCTTTGACTTCATCTGTTCAACTCCATTTATACAATCATCTCTCACTTTCTTTGCTTACACAAATTCATATGCAATACAAAACCTCTTGAGTTTATCCACTTTTTCATTGCCATTTTCCCATTGCATATACTACACACACACCTTCCTCAACTTCTCAAGAATGAGAAGAATCTCTTCATTCAATACAATATCTATCTCCTTCACTTTGTTCTACTTCTATCTATCTCTCATCTCTCACTATCCCTCCTAACCTTCCTCTCCCTCCCTTTTTCCCTCTTTACCCCATCTCTCTATTTCCATCTACATTTCTAAACAGACTTCTTTATATATGTTTCTAAAGAGACTTCTCCTTTGTACTAGTTCTTTATCGACGCCATCATTGTTTAAGAAAACTCTAGTTGATCTATCACTTTCTTCTTTAATAATTCATAGCCTCTAAAGGAATTTAAATATTTCTCTCATCCACATGCCTTATAAACATGAGGATAATTATGAATGATTAATTATGATGATTGCATAGATTACATGGTAAAATTGAGTCTTCTTCAATTGTTCAATAATCAATTATAATGTAAATATGGATAGCATTAATCATTTGTAGTTTCATTAGTTCATTATTCAATATATTCAATTAATCATTTATAATACAAATATGGGAAACATTGGTAAAAAAGCCATACATCTATCATCATTGCATTAATCCATTCGGTTCATTTCAGGCTAATACAAATTTATTAATCTAATCATATTTTGTCCATTATATTCCTTTCACTATCCATTCATCTTTGGATCCTAATCATTACATATCTCCCATCCCATTAACCAAATAATCTTAATTTCAAAGCTTTATTTTGGATGGAAATGATTCTTGTACCTATTCAACCATATTAGTTTGATCTACATAAATTTTCACAAGGAACCAAAGGTATTTTATTTTCTTCTGGGGATTACTACCATAAAAATATATTCATTTTTCTACTCTAAATACAAGAAAATGAAATAAGGAAATAAACATAAAGATAAAGAAAATAGACAATATATTTTACTTTAAATAACCTTTCTCCTTTGATAGGGTTAAAATGGAGTGCACCCTTGCTCTATTTGATATGGTCTCTTAGATGCTTGATTGAATACTACTAATGGAATGTGGAATTCTCTTTAAACCAACATAATCTTTGTATAGTTGGATGATTTTTAATAGAAAAATTGTACCAAACACCTACTAGAAAATGTATTGATGATAATGAAGGGTTTAAAGGCTTCTATTTGTAGCCTCTTGTTGTGAGGAATGATGCAATTCAAAGATTAAGGGATCACAATATATATGAGAGATATCAAGAGGAAATAACCAAGACTCAAAAGGAGGTTTATTGGAAAGGGTGGCTAATGATATGGATTGGAAAAAGAAAGGGAAGATCTTTGTAGGATTTCCAAAAAATGAAATATTTAACTATTCAACTACTCACATTATTTGTAGTGTTGGAAAACACATTGTCCCCTGTCAGTCACTTCCTTATGAACTTTCTTTTGTTTCGTACACACCAAGAATGTAATGAAGTCCACCTTAAATTTTTAGAACAACTGTTTGGTACAATAAAAATGGCATTTCACTTTCTTCATTTGATTGGAACAAAAAATGGTCACATTGTTTGCAATGTTTGAAAACACATTGTCCCTTGTCAGTTATTTCCTTATGATTTTTTTTTTCATATGCACCAAAAATGTAATGAAGTCCACCTTCAAATTTTATAACACTTTGGTATAATAAAAATGGCATTTCTCTTTCATGTGATTGCTATTCCTTTCATGATCTTCTAACTTATTTTTCATATCTTTTATTTTCCATCACTCCATCCTACAACCTCATCCCCTCATCTCATAATCCCCTCATCACGTAATCCCCACAACCAACATTTTCTCATTATGCAGAAGAATACCAAAGTGTTTGTTGCTTAATATAAGAAATTGCTTCATATAATTAGTAGGGATTTCATAGGGTATCCTTCATACCAGGTACTAGAATGTATAAAATGAAAAAGGAATCTACTCTAAAATCACTTGAAAAGAAGAAGACCAAAGTGAATGAGATAGATAATGTATTAACTGAAGAGATTATTCCTACTCTTGAGAAGTTGAGGAAGGAGCATTTGCACTAGATGTGCAACGGGGAAATGGAAATGTAGAACTAGAGGCAACAAGTACTAGAATGTATGAAATGAAAAAGGAATCTTCTCTATAAACACTTGAAAAGAAGTAGACGAAAGTGAATGAGATAGATAATGTATTGAATGAAGAGATTCGTCTTTCTCTTGAGAAGTTGTGGAAGGTGCATGTGCAGTATGTGCAATGGTAATATGGAAATGTAGAACTAGAGCAGGAGGTACTAGAATGTATGAAATGAAAAAGGAATCTTCTCTAAAAACATTTGGCAAGAAGCAACCAAAGTGAATGGGATAGACAATGTATTGATTGAAGAAATTGTTTCTACTCTTGAGAAGTTGAGGAAGGAGCATATATAGTATGTGCAATGGGAAAATGACAATGCAAAAGTGACTTAAATCAAGAGTTTTGTATTACATATGAATTTGTGCAAGAAAAGAAAGTGAGAGATGATGTTATAAATAGAAATGAACAAATGAACTCAAATATTCTTGAACTTAATAATTCCATGGAACAAATACAATTGGAAATAAATGATAAGGAAAAGGTAAAATTAGATCTAAGTGCAGAAAAAGAGAATCGGTTTGGTGGAGACATGAAATTCTTATCTAAAAAGGTAGAAAAGTCTTGTAATGAACTTGTTAAAAAAAACATCTGCATTCTCTAATTAATAGTTGTGATAAACTTTGAAAGTGCCTTTAATTACATTCATACTCTCTAAATAAGAATTTTTTTTCTTTACAACAATTGTAGGTTGCGAAACACTGGGTGTTATGAAACTTGCATCCCACACACTATTGTAAAACCCTCTACACATAACAATCAAATTGGTTATTCATCCCTCAATTCAATTTGATTAGTTTTGTGTATCCACCACCTACAAATCCTCCCCAAGTTTTGATAAGTAAATTTAATTACTTATCATTCCTCTCATGCACTAGAACCTTGTACCTTGCCTTCATTTGAAATTGTATTTGTTCCATGGAATTCTTAAGTTCAATAATATTTGACTTCATTTTTCAACTCCACTTATACAATCATCTCTCACTTTCTTTGCTTGCATAAATTCATACGCAATACAAACCTCTTGAGTTTATCCACTTTTGCATTGTCTTTTTCCCATTGTATATACTACACACAAACCTTCCTCAACTTATCAAGAATGAGAAGAAAATCTTTAGTCAATATACATTATCTATCTCATTCATTTTGGTCTACTTATTTTCATGTTTTTTTAGATCATATTCCTTTTTCATTTTATACATTCTAGTACATGTTGCTTCCAATTCTACATTTTCATTTTCGCATTGCACATAGTGCACATGCTCCTTCATCAACTTCTTGGGAGAAGAAAGAATCTATTAAGTTAATATATTATGTATTATCATTATTCCAAACTATTTGTCACCATCCCCCTCCATCATACCAACCAAAAAAAATTATCCCTATCTCTCCACACTATAAATCCAGTTTGGGTGCCTATGTCCCACAATCCACCATCACATTAGATGATAAAGATACTCTCAAAGCTTTGCAAAAAGTGGTAAATTTAATTACTTATAATTCCTCACTCTCATATCTATTATCATGAAGGGTTTTTTAAATAACATGCACTAGAACCTTGTACCTAGCCTTTATTTTTCCAACCTCAATTATTTTGTGCATTTTTTTTCACCATATGAGGAAATTAAAACTTAATTTTTACCTAAGTAAAATATGTAAACTTTTGCACTCTCTACCTACCTCTCCCTTTTTTCCTTCAGCCTTACCTCTCACTACCCACCTCTCCATATCTCCCCCATTTCCTCTCTATCCCTTTATCCCTCCCATGCTACCTCGCTAGCCCTCTCCCTCCCCCCATACCTCTATACTTCTCTTTATCTCTCATCTCTCACCATCCCTCCCTTTGTCCCTCTTCCCCCCTCTCTCTCTTTCCACCTACCCATCCCTTTATCTCACTTACTCCTTCCCTTTCCCTCCCTCCATCCCTCCCACTCCACATCTCCCTCACTCCACCTACCCCTCTCTCTCTAACTCTCACTCCCCTCCTCTCTCTCACACACACACCACCTCTCTCTAACTCTCCCACCCTACATAGATCTTTCTATCTACCTGCCTCTCTCTATTATGTTCACCTTACCTCTCTCTACCTACCTCTCCCTATCTCCCTCCTTCCCTCTCTCTCTCTCCCTCCTTCCCATACAACCTCTTTCCACCTACCCCTCCCTCGGGCTCCCTCCTTACTTCTCTCTTTCTCTCTCACAACCTCTCTCCACCTACCCCTCCCTCCTTCCCTCCCTACTTCTCTCTCTCTCTCTCTCTCTCACACACACACACACACACACACACACACAACCTGTCTCCACCCAATTGATTCTCCTTTTTTTTCACTTAGATCCAATTTTTCCTTTTCCTTATCATTTATTTCCAATTGTATTTGTTCGGACATTGAATTCATAAGTTCAAGAATCTTTGAGTTCATTTGTTCAACTCTTCTTATAGCATAATATCTCACTTTGTTTTCTTGCACAAATTCATATGCAATACAAAACCTCTTGACTTTACCCACTTCTGTATTGACATTTTCCCATTGCACATACTGCACACACACCTTCCTCAACTTCTCAAGAGCAAGAAGAATCTCTTCAATCAATACATTATATATCTCATTCACTTTGGTCTACTTCTTCATATTCCTTTTTCCATTTCATACATTCTAGTACCTATTGCTCCAATTCTGCATTTCCATTTTCCCATTGCATATATTGCACACACACCTTCCTCAACTTCTCAAGAGTGAGAAGAATCTCTTCAATCAATACAATATCTATTTCATTCAATTTATTCATTATAAGGTCTTTCAACACCATATTTATGTCTCTCTTTAGATTAATCCATCATCATCATTGCATTAATCCATTAAGATAAACCTTAAACTCTAAACCATAAACCTAACACCCATCATCACTACATCAATCAATTAGGTTCATTTTAGGCTAATATAAATTTACTAATCTAAGCATTTTCATCTGTCATAGTCCTCTCATTATACATGAATCTTTCCATTCTAATCATTAAATATCTCTCATCCCATTGACCTTTGATCTCCCCATGGTTATATTCCTATCCACCATCTATCACTATATCCTACAACCTTGTCCTCTCATTCCATAACCCCTTGTCATTGATACCTAGTTATAGGCTACTCCAAGGAATATAATTCCATCTATCTTATTATTCCATCACTCCTTCCAATAAAAAAATGTAATAAAATCATAATCCATGCAATCCAATTATGCAATCTACAAGAAATCATCCAATAACATATTACATAAATGCTCTATTTGATATCTAGTCTCTTAGATGCTTGATTCAATACTATGAATGGAATGTGGATTTCTCTTTAAACCAACATAGTCTTGGTATAGTTGGGAGATTTTCAGTAGAAATATGGTAGCACACACCTACTATAAAATGTATCAATGATAATGAAGGGTAAAGGGTTTTGTTTGTAGACTCTTGTTGTGAGGAATGATGCAATTCAAGGATCAAAGGATCATAATATATGAGAGGTATAATGAAAGAGGAAATAACCAAGTGCCAAGAGGAGGTTTATTCAAAAGGGTGGCTAATGATATGGATTTGAAAAAGAAATGGGAGATCTTTGTAGGATTTCCAAAATAGGAAATATTTAACTTTTTGATTGGGAGGTGGGAGATTTAAAATTTGGGCTAACTACAAAGAGGAAAATTGCCTCATGGATGGCCAAACCTTAAAGCATCATTTGTCTCAAGTGGATTTAGGAGGGATGAGGTGGAGAATAGTTGGAAGATTATGCATACTTGCACATGTAAAGAGGAATGACACATGTTACATGATGGAACATTTGAGAATTGGAGGAATATTTTAAATTATGAAAAATTTTAATGAAGGATTAAGGTGGATTAATTAATTAATTGGGTTTAGGAAAAGTATTGAGTGGGGGCTCATATGTAGTCATTTTCATGCACACCTTTCTGATATTAGAGCCAACCTTGTGTAACATGACCTAGTCACCATGATGTAAATTCCTCAACATGCATACCAAATAGAGAAAGTTTTTCAATTCTACTGGCATAGGGCTTAAGGGCATAAATATGTCTCTAAGCTTGGGTCTCGGGGGTTAGATTAGGGTGAAATAAATAAGAGTATAATTGGGAAAAAGTGCAAGACATATTCTATGAAACCATTGCTTGCATATCTAGATTAGTGCTTTCATGGCTAAGATTAGTGCTGCCATGATGAATATTCACTTGTGGAGTGAAATTATTCTTGCAAAGAGGAAGTTCACTTATGTTGGGGAAAAACATGCTTGTGCAAATTAGTGCTAGTTTTTATTGTGTAAGAAAGGGGCTTGCATGTGTGGAGTAAAACTTATATATAGTAGCACTTGAACTGTAGATGATAAGATTTTTGAACTTAAGAATTTCATGGAACAAAAACAATTGGAAATAGATGATAAGGAAAAGGTAAAATTAGATCTAAGTATAGAAAAAGAGAATCACTTGGGTGGAGACATGAAATTATTATCTAAAAAGGTAGACAAGTCTTGTAAAGAACTTCTTAAAAGAAAAATTTGCATTCTCTAATCATAAAGACACTCTCAAAGCTAACCAAAAAGAGGCTGCAAAGCTACATAAAAGTATTCAAGACATTCAAAACTCTATCTAGGAAAGGGATGTTGGTGTCCTAAGGGTTGATGCAAGGGAGCAATTGATTTAAAGCTTCAAGTAAAAGATATGGAAAATAAGTTAGACGAATGTAGTGCTAGAAAACACACTATTCCAAGTGTCAATTATTTCCTTATGAAAAGTTTTTATTTCATATGCACCAAGAATGTAATGAAGTCCACCTTCAAATTTTAGAACAACTCTTTGGTATAGTAAAAATGGCATTTCACTTTCTTCATCTAATTGGAACAAAAAAATGATCACATTATTTGCAATGTTGGAAAACACGCTATCCCCTGTCAATTATTTCCTTATGAAAATTTATTTATTTTTCAAACATATGAAGAAATTGAAACACAATTATTACTCTAAGAATTTTTATAAATTTTGAAGGTGAATTTCATTGCATTCCTACTATGTAAATAACAAAGGTTTTTCATTACATTCTTATTATTTTGTCAAGTTCCTTTGATGTTATAGTGAGTGCAATGAATTTTGTTATGCTTAATAAATAACTCCACTTTTGCATATACAATAGTAGCATAGGTTAATTTTTTCATGTTTCAACTTCTATATTTTTTATTTAACCTTATTGAAGTATTCAAACTTTCAATATTTATTCACTTTAATCATGGATCTTTATGACTGTCTCAGGGTTGTTATACATGTTTTACAAGTTGAGGGTAGCCTTCTCATGGTGTTTCAACTGGTAATATTCATTTATTAAAACCTATCTAAATTTTGGTGATCATTTTGAAGGTATTTAATGAGTTTTAAACAAGGTAAAGATGAATGAAAGACAAACAACAATTGTTAGATCATAACAGCGTCGCTCTCTTTTTGAGACTTACACCATTATCTCTTATAACTTCAACACATCCATCATCGAAGTAACAAAATTCCCCCCCTTCCAGCATACTTTGACATGTGAAAACATTTATTCAAACTTCTTGTGACAATATTAAGGCATCACAGACCTATCAGAGGATGGCAAGAAAAAATTTGGCATGTGACAATCCTCTTATACTGGGTGTGACAGTCATCTGGGTAACGCATTTATCCATCTACCACTTTACGCTTACCCCACCACATGATCACATTAATCATGATGTAGTCTTGTAGCTAATTCTATAAGGAATATCTTCCAACTTGTCCTGGGAAAACCTATGATAGTTATATCAAGTACTTTGACTAATGTCAGTCCTTAAATCCCATTTGAATGAGATTTTCAGAGTAACCCTTCATTGTTCAGTCCTCATAGATTTTATGGTCTCTTTTTATGAATGATGAAATTGCACATGATCCAATTTTATGCAATCAAAACGTCATTACAAATCGATCACATACCTGGTGCAATCCTTAGATTTGAAACGGTTGTTGCTATTGAGAAATGTTGTGGTCTCCACTATGCCTAGCCTTTCGTTACACCAAAGACCACTCTTCTATTACCATCAAATGCCTGGACTTCCCCCGATCAATGGCGCTTCTACGTAGCAGTAGTCCAAGCCAAGCCCTCCTATTCCTAGTTTCATCTTCTTTTCATCAACCATAGTGAATGCTCGATAGACCAGGGCTGGCAAACTTAGAACTGATTAGTTTTTCTTAAATGGATACAACTGAATAACAAAGGTCCTTGGTATCTCTTCTCTTAAATAGTTGTTTGTCACTATCACTATGAAGCGTATGGTGTTTACGTGGGATTAGGCTTGGCTATTCTCCCTGCGTTTAAAAACTCCCGCTCTACTGGCATTTAAAAACTTTCATCCGTCAGTCTCGTGACTACCGTTATCTCCTGTGACTTTTGCCATCCCTTCCACTTGCATTTTGGTGGGCCCTCCCAATGCATGTCATGCATGTCATAAACATGTTTTTATGTGTTTTTGTATGTACATAGGTTCATTTTGTCTAGGAGTTAGTTGGCTCCGATCATGATAACCAAGATTGGTGGAAGTTGTTTATTGAATGAATACTTGTTAAAGACATTACTTGTGAATATTTCCCTTATGCTATTTAAGATATGACATAAAATTAAAAATAAAGTTGTTCATTTGATTTTCTTATAATTGAATAATTTTGAATTAATTATGACATAAAATTAAAAATAAACATCATACATCACTTAAAAGTCAAATAAATAGCAATAGCAATCATATGCTATAGGAATATGTAATAGAGAAATATTAGTATGAAAATTTTCTTAAATATCACTTGTAAAAAAATTGGAATTTCCTAACTTATCTCTAATGAATTGATTTTAAAATAATAGAAAACTCAAACTAGATGCATTGCAAAAATGACCTTACATATTTTTTGATTGAGCATACACATGTTTCCCATCAATTCCTACATATCTTCTATGATAATCTTTAAAAAATATTAATATAGCTTAACTTTATCTTGTACCATGTTAGAAATTGAGACCTTAGAATACTAAACATCATAAATAAATAATAAATAAATAAAATGAGAATCATACAAGAATGATTTCACATATTACACAAGATATATATGAAGAAAAACCTTTTAGGTAAAAAGCCCATAAACCATCATTTTATTAAACCACTCACAAAAAATAGACTAAACTTAGGGACACTCTTCCACATATTTTCACATGGTCAATAACATCTTCTATGCATAGTAGTATAATTCACTATAAATTTCCAAATTCACAGTCTCAAATGAGAGATAACCTTATTAAATATACGAGAAAGAGTGGAAATATATTTTAAGGGGTGTTACTCATGTCTATTCAAAGTGATCATATGTAAATAACATTATTAATCATTAAATAATATATATTTTATAACATAAGGTTTCATAATCTTATTTTAGAATAATATATAAATGTTATAATAGTATGACCCCTTAACATTATGTTCTAAAAATTCTTGATGGTATATTTGTTATTCTTTAATTTTGAATATTTTGAATATTTTTTTTTGCACATTTCTCTCATAAGGGTTACATGAAAATGGTTATTATTTTTTTATAGATTTCCTTTCAATCATTTTATTCTTGATATATCATGATATTTTATCATAAGGGACAAGATTAACTATAGAAGCATTGTACTGTCATATATATGCATTTTATTCTCCTTTATGGATTTATTCATTTCTTTCTTTTCCTTTTGCATATCCCTAATACACTTGTCCATGATTATCACATGGTTTCTACTTCTTTTATGAAGAGTGATGCTAGTGTTTTTTTTATTTAGATGATATTTTAACTTTGAGCACATTTCCTTCACATTAGTTTTTCATGATACATCTTTTTGTAGAAGATATTCAATATATACCTTTACCTTCTATTTTTTATCAATGGTATATTACATACATCGATTGTTCATAACCTTTACTTATATATGACATTATTAGTCATTGAGTACTATTCTTTCTACATGTCATTATGATTATATTTTCCATATGACTTCTGATTTTTACATGTATTACCTCTCATACTAAAGAATAATTGCATGTATTATATATCACTAGTGCACAATGTAAATCACAACCTTATTTTTTCAAATGAAATGTATTAATCATATATTAGATATTAGTTTATCTATATATTTCACAATCTAATAATATATGATAATTTACCTTTATATCTATATGTGAAATAATATTTTTAATTTTTTTTATCGATGATTAATTTCTCTTAAATATATATAAAAATTTTCATAATATAAATCTACTATTTTTTATTATATCTTAGTTTTATTGTAAATTCATTATAAACATTTAATATAACAGTAAAAAAATGAATAATATAAATATCATTTACAATCTAATATATTAATAAAAAATTCATCGCCAACAATTAATTGTCATGTAAAATTCGGCGGTAGGAAATTAACAGCATTAATATTTTTATTAAAATCAAAAATTTTAAAATATATATTAAAAAAATATTTATGTGCTAGCAGTGAATTTTACTTGACGGTGAATTTCCGTGGCCAGTGAATTGCTCGCTATGAATTTTCCTAGAGCCTAAAAATAGATATAATATATTATCTTTATATAAAAAATTAATACTTATTAATAAATAAATAAAATATTTAATATTTGCACAACAGAAATAATACTTTTTTCTATTGTTTAAAAATTAATTAAACACACTTCAAAATATAGTAATAAGAGACCGCACATGTGGTAATCACAGTTGACATTATTTGCAGAAAACTTACATCTATATATATATAGAGAGAGAGGACACGAAAAACTAGGTACAAATTATTAGACTTTGGCTTTTTAAAAAAAATGGGAATATATAGATGCTTCTATTTGTTTTATATAGGAAATTTGAACAATCTAAGTTTAAATCTAGATAAAAAAATTAACCACCATGTGTAAGGAGATTCCATATGTAGATACCACCCTCACCAGCAGATTGGAAGCTGGTGTCATTTTCCATTTCTTAAAAACAATAAATGAAGACTGACTTCCCCTGCCTTGATCATCGGCCATGCTTATCTGGCATCTCAATCTGAATCAACGCAGTGGATGGGCCCCCTGAAGAAGTTGCTGTAACAGGTGGAGAAGTGTAAAAATAACCATCGGCAGGATCCTGAGAAGTACTATCAAATGAGGTTAGCAAGGCATGATAATTTAGCCTCACTTGTTTTGGATCACCCCTGTGCTCTACAAGACTTACATCTCTATAAAGCTCCGGCTGTCTTGTGGCAGCTCTTATCCAAGCAAGTTCTTCCACCACCTCTCTCATGGACGGCCTTGCTCTTGCTTTCACTTGCAGACATGCTTTTGCTAACCTTGCCATATTTTCCATCTGCCCTTGGTTTTCCTCATTCACGACTTCAGAATCTAAAATGTCAGTGAGACGGTTCTCGTTCATTGCGGACAGGAAATGGTCATACAAAGCGCACATAGATCCTTTTATGGACAGCAGGGGCGTAAGACCAGTGAGAAGCTCCACCAAAACTACACCGAAGCTGTAGACGTCACTCTTGTCTGTAAACTGGTTGCTCATCACGAAGTCAGGATCCACATAACCTCGAGTACCCACTGCCATGGTGCTCAGATGCATTTCTTCGGAAGGTCTTAGACGAGAAAGACCAAAGTCCGCTACTTTTGGAGTGAATGTGTCGTCTAACAAAATATTTGAGGATTTTATGTCGCGATGGAAAATAGGCTGAGAAGCTTGAAGATGCATATATGATATCGCCTCTGCAGTTTCGATGGCAATCTGCCGCCTTGTTTGCCATGACAACCGCCCCTCGCCGGAGTGTAGATGTTGATAAACTGTTCCATTTGGCACGAATTCGTACACAAGTAATGGAAATTGAGTTTCCATACAGCAACCAAGCAATTTCACTACATTTCTGTGATTTATATGGGACAGAATTATAATTTCATTGATAAATTCATCCGAAATTGACTTGGGTTTTTTAATTGCCACAGGCGTGCCGTCGACGAGAATTCCTTTGTACACAATTGCGAAGCCACCTCTCCCCAATTCTGTTGAATAATTCTTGGAAGCTATTTGTAGCTCTGATTCAGAAAATATTCTCAAGCCTTTTCTTCCTCCCATAGAAGCGATGCGTTCCTGTAACAGTAACCCGCCATTCTGCCGGAAATTCCTCTCTTTCGCATGTTTCAGACGACGCCGCCTCAGACACCAAAATAGTCCACAAGCTCCCACAGAAACTACCACGAATGAAGAAACAGACCCTGCGCTCTCATCAAACAGAGAAGATTTTATTGACCATGCTGTTTTGAAAGATAAAGAAAAAAGAATATACAGGGACATGCCCTGTGCTTACCTATGATTCCAGATTTTAGGGAGCTTTTGGATTGTGAGGATACACATTTTGTCCCGTTTTTAAAGCCATCTCCCACATAACCCTTTGCACATGAACAATTGTAGGAACCTGCCAAATTAAGGCATATTCCTCCTTCCTCTGCTCCAACGCACATACTTGAGTTTGTATGACTACATTCGTCTATGTCTGAACACTCCAAATCACTATGATTAGGAGCCTTAAGATTTTAAAGAGGAATGATTACAAAACAGAAAACATGATACTAATAATGGTTCTAAATAAGAAAGGTGCGGAGACAATACCTGTGCAGTCTGTGCCATTAGAGTATCCATTTCCTTCATACCCAGGGAGGCATCTGCATACGTGCCCTTTTCCGGAAGGGGAGTCAAGGCATTCTGCGTTGGAAGAGCAAGAATAATTGGCAGTTGATTTAGCCGTGGAGCAATTCTGAAGGCCGATACCCCAATTAAGGCGGAGACCATAATCAGCCTTCCTGCCATCTCCCCAAAAGAGGCTTGTTTTATTGTCGTAAATGGTGAAGGTGGAGGGGTCCAATATAGTGGAGAAGCCACACTTCGCATCAAATTTGTTGGTAGTAGAATTGCGCAAACCAAACACACCTCCGCCAGTGAAATTGAATAAATTCGAATTATCTGGAACGCTAACTTCACAGCAGCCATAGCGACAGTATGGCGGATCATTTTGAGGTCTACAAAGCGATACGCATCTAACATCACCAAAACTCCCGTATGTGTAGGTACCGAACGTGTTGCAGCCAATAACCACGAATTTATTAGACATGGAAATGGTGAAAGGCCCTCCTTTACGTGGCTGAAATTGGCTTGACGCACTGCTGTTCGCCTCACACGACTGGACTTTCAGAGAAGTCGAATTTATGATGAGGTAACCCATATAATTGATCTTCATAATCTTATAATAGTAACCTGGAAGAATCTTGTCAGAATAATTACCTCGAAAGGCCGTAAAAAATGGAGCCATCTTCCCAGTATCTGGGTCCTCCCTGCATGTGATATTAAAACCAGGGTACCCACATTGAGAATTGTTAATCCAAAACGGGTAACTCACATTCATAGATCCGCAGACTTCAGGATCGCATTTTG
Source organism: Sequoia sempervirens (assembly GCA_007258455.2). NCBI lineage: Eukaryota > Viridiplantae > Streptophyta > Pinopsida > Cupressales > Cupressaceae > Sequoia > Sequoia sempervirens. The sequence goes on along the minus strand of VDFB02086081.1, from coordinate 133,701,563 downwards.
CAGCAGTAAACCCCACCAAACAGATGCAAATTAAGAATCGAAAAACAAGCCTCGAATACATTTGGATTGGCCACGACATTTTCCTTCTCCCCAAATGAGTTGATAGTAACTAATACATGAAAATCGAACTGCTACTCAACTATAACAACAAAAGAAAAGATGGTGAGAAACTAAAAGGTTGTGGGAGCTATATAGCAGGTTTCATGGTCAACTGCTCAAGAGTCGACCTATTCCAAGCATCGTTGTACGCGCATCCAAAATTTTACAAATTATATATATTAGACATACCATAATCTTGACGGAGTCTTTTTAATTAGATCGCCGGTATCGTTGACGATTTCATTTTGAACTTTGAAGATACCGAATGTTGCTACGTGTCGTATCATGGACGTCAGTGATATAAACAAGTAGTAGTTTTTTAAGTTTTTAATTTATTTTATTTCAGCAAGAGACAATATTATAATAAGGTTACGTAATAAGTTCTTGTTTTCAAGTCCTTTTCCAAAAATTAGGCCACAGTTTTTAAGTTTAGCGGTCAAATCCGGCAGAGGCGTGAGACGAAAGTTTACAAGAGAAAAACAAAACAAGCGTCATATCTAGATAACCGGAGGTAAAAATATTTTATGATATTCAGGTAAATATATTTTATAATATTCCAGTCAATCACTACATGAAGTGAACCCGCACGACCCCCTCTCCTCTATATTTGATTATATTTATTAACTAGCACTTGCAGCCGAGGAGCTACAAGGAATACGCCGATAGTTTTATATAATTTCTTGAACATTATTGACCTTGTGTTTGCAAATGATTTTATTGACCAGGTTCCGCACAATTTGTGTCGTGTTGTCAACGATGCTGATGAGAATGAATGGGAAAAGTTAGCAGGAAAAAAATTACAAAAGCCCACCAAAAAGGAAATTTCTAAAAATGAGACGAACCAAATTCGATACAACTCAACATAACCTCCAAAATTGTTTATGTTCCTAAGAGAATATCGAGTGTAATGGTAATGAAGTCCACTTTAAAAGAATGAAAATCTGACCCAAAATCCCAAGATCCAAATCCTTCGCTGCAAACAACAGAGCCCCACAATCCCAACGGACAAGGTTGTGGCATGACAAAAGTAAGGTATATCAGAGTATGACCAAGGTCTAAAATCTAGCAGAACATTAACAAATCCAAGCATGAGCGAGGCTTAAAATCTTAACCAAGAGAAAACAAATGTTTGTTTCCAAATATTAATTCCAATTCACAAGAGTCACCTAGCTAGTCCTGAAATTTTAATTCCAATTCAAAACCATTGCCATCTCTGTTGGGGATTAGGGATTCTGTTTTTGTATATGCAGTTGCATTATTGTCTACAACCATGTAGCTAATACATCCAAAACATTAAGAGGAAATTAAATGCATTCCTGACTGAAATTTTAATTCCAATTCAAAACCATTGCCATCAATGGCATCAAGGTAGTTTGCACTATTGAACTGCCTTATATCAAGACAAGACTTCCTTTGTTGGGGATTCTTGAAAAGTTCCAAATCTTGCTATACAACATTAAAACGCTGACAGTCATTGTTTTACTTTTCAGATTATTATAGTAGGAATTTTATTATGCCATCCTTAGAGAACATTGGCAAAGACAAACAATAACCATGTCTAGACAAAAATAAATCCAGGCAATCCCCATTCCACAAATTTAAGTATTGAACATCAACAGAAATCTCTGTAATAGTAGATGACAGCAGTCATAGCAAAGAGTTCTCTATTACTTGCTGAAGTGTCCACAGAATTGGCATAGTATTATATAATTACTTGGAAATTGTTGATAGCTACATTCCAAATAGGAACATTCATGGTAAGCATTTGACTTTATGGTGTGGTAAGCATTTGACTTGCAGGGCCACAACCTACTTTGTTGTAGCATTTCATATATTTGAATACGATATGTTTTCATTGTCAACTAAAACAAGAACAATTTTCTGGTTCACTAAGTTCATGAAATCTTCTACATTGAACATGGTAAACATAATGTTCGAAGTAAACCAGAAGGATATCCAAGCAGTTCAAATGATACACATCTATTTTGATCAAGCTTTTCAAATGAAATCACCTGAATTGATACTTGAACTTGAATTATGCTATCCTCTTAATGAATTTGTCCAGTCCTTCAATAACAATCAATACAATACTTCAGAAGGATTCTCCTCTAATTAAAAATAGAAGATCGGTGATATACTGCTCTCCCTTTCCTTAGAATACTGAATGACCTTTCTACCCAACTGTTCATGCTTCGCATAATTTGGTTAATTTTTAAACATACACTGAAATGCCTACCACGTAATGTTAAACAAATGGTTTGAGTTATGTTGATAATGCACATATTTAAGACAATGCAAAGTGATGAAACTTACTAGCTGCTGCCCAGCTTAGGCTCAAAAAAGATGTTGGAAAACACAAACAAATGCATGCGATTTACCTTACCTGAAATAGTAGAATGTTCCATGGGCTTTCCATATCACTCGCTATGCTATTAAAATGTAGGCATTGATTCTTTTAAACATTACAAAATATATAACTCAAGATTCTCCACCATTGCTACATAAAGTAACAAGATCCATTACAACGCTATAGAGGGCCTCTAGAGGTAACGGTCCCAAGGATTTTTTATTTTCCATTCTAATACTTACAAGATCATGTTTCACCAATCCATCAACTAACTAGTATCCTTTAAAATTAACCACCAGTTAACACAATACTCCCTTTGATCGATACTGGCAACTAAAGCAAGACTGTCACTATTGTCCAACTAAAATGATAGACTTAGCTAATCCCTCTCAACCTTCATGCCAACCACCAATGCCTCCTCATGAAGACAGTATATGAGTTGACTTGCTAGCTGAGAAACACAAAATAGCCATATAATAAACTTAATAAAGCATATGTTGTATCATGAGACAAGCAATAACCATGCCTAGACAAAAATAAATCCAGGAAATCCCCATTCCACAAATTTAAGTATTGAACATCAATAGAAATCTTTGTAATAGTAGATGACAACAGTCATGCAAATGATTATATAACTTTATGCAGAGGCCTTTCTGACCAGAGTGAAGGGACCGTGCTTAAGTATAATAACTGTAAACAGTCCTTGAATAAAAGAGAATACCTAACAATTAGTGTTGGAGGTGTCATCACAGCCAAAGTATATGAACTGCCATAAAAGAGTTAGTAAATCTGATATTGCCACAACTTGAAAAATTACAAACAATTTTCACTTCTCGTCAGAAAAGTTGTGCTCAGAAGAAAAGCAAAACATCTTTTCTTCAATTTGGTCACAAGGAAAACCACATCTCCCTAAAGATCATTTACAGAACATTTAATAGCTACAAAGTATTTTCATAACATTTAACAGCAAGAAAAATCGGTTAACAAGATTGAAGCCTTTTTTGGTAGAACGATATTTACTGCAGTACGAAAAACTAAAAAAAATAAATTAAGATCAAAGTTAGTTCATTTTAATTTTTCAATCATAAATATAATGCCCTGCTTTAGCACCATATGGGTAAGCTCTTTGTGCATGGTATTTCTCTAGACCATCAATCATAGCAAAGAGTTCTCTATTACTTGTTTAAGTGTCCACAGAGTTGGCATCATTTACAGGGATTTGTTTGCCATCTGCTCAGGTCATGGAGGTAGAGTCGCAAAGTTTTCAGATCATGCTTCCCATAGTTAGATCTTGTTAGTAGGCATATAAAATGTAGAGAAATTCATATAGACTCTAATAGTGTGTACTTTATATTACTGTGAAGTGGTGAGTGCTTGTGATATCACTAATCTGGGGCCAGTTGTTTTGATGATTGTGAAAGAACAATAGTGTGCAAATAACAAATTAGAGTGCTTGAACAAATACAATGCACCATCAATATAGGACAAAGAAAGCTGGACATGTTTGTGCAATCGTGGGGGAATACTTGGGACACAAAACTACAACAGTAATGGCAGATTCTTCCCCATACGTGTAACATAAGATATTGGTGAGGCTTTTTCTCAATCCCATTACTATGTGTTAGAGAATATGATCTACCCTTCCTATAAGCATAAATGGTATGGCGAGGAGTAGTAGATTTGTTGTAAAAAGAATAGAGATAATAGAAAAGGTAAGAGGTAAATAATTCTAGCATCACTAAATCTTTCTTCGTGGATTGCTGGAGAAAAGAAAATCATTAATACAAAAGCTAAAATCCCCTGTCTCTCATTTGCAGTTGATGTACAAAGTCCAACACAAGAAATGCAAAAGTCAAATTATCTTTTGCTGTTAAGTTGGGAAATTTTCGTGAAATATGCACAAATTTTGCTTTTGGGCAGGTTTCCCACCTTTTGCTTTTGTGAGAAATTTTTTTTTGATGAAAATTTCATAAATATTTTGTTATTTTGCAAAAAAATTGGTGAAATTCACATGGATTTTACTTTTCTTTGCCAAGAAATTTGTGTGAATTTTAAAAGATTTGAATGGAATACAACCAAGTTGCCTAATATACATAATCTTAACCTCTTTTCAAAAGTGCTAGACCTATTTTGAGGAATTTTACCATATGTTAAACAGGGTTTGGGAAGCGAAAGAGCACAAATTATAGGAGTTTTCAATTCTCTGTCCTTCACTTAGAGGCAGAGATGACAAAATTTGGCCAAGCAGCATCAGAATTTCAACAGGAGAAATTCTCTCAAAGTTTCAAATTTCCTCATTCTTCAACTAGAAAAAACTCCCAACTATCACACCTCATTTTCTGGAAAAGCTCAGCTCTCAAGTCAACAAAATTCAGACTGCAATTGAGGAATCTTTTCAGTTGGAGGTTATTAAGTCACTTACCACTTTCTTGCTGAAGCTGAAATTGGAGCCCAATGTGTCTGTTAAAAGTTTGAGCGGCATGTAGCTCCAACCACCTGATAGATTGTCATCAAAAGAAAGTAAAACAGGAGCAGAGAGCAAAGTTCTATTTGCCAAATGTGTTCCCAAAGTCTTTAATACTAATCAAGTTGGGATGTAAATCCTAACTTAGGCACCAAACTTAGACTTAAAACACAGTACTAATTTCCTTTCTAAAGGTAACTTAACTTAGTGTGTGGTTTGGCCATCCAAAAAACAACCCTTACTTTTTTTGTGCTCAAAGTACCTGAAGGTATGGGACACCAAACCCAAAAGTAGTTCATGAGATGCCAAAATCCTAGGTGATATTTACTCATCCCAGTGGGAAATCAAGAATCAAAAATAATATTTGTCAACAATTTTCTTGTGGATTATGAACTTATAGATTAAATTTTCAAACCCCAAGTTTCAAGTTTTCTTGCAAAAAATTTACAGTACGTGAACAACCCAATAGAGGATAAACAAAAAAAAAGCACCCACCTGTGCTCTGTGGAAGTCATCCTCAGATGTAGAAATCGTAGACGCAATGGAAGCCCTAACAAAGCACAGAGAGGAAGCAATAGACAAAATAGTACGAATAGAATTGTATCTTTATTTCCTAGGTCAGGAAAACCTTCCACGTTGCCGAGTCACCACTTCAAAACCCTCTCTGGTTTGCACACGTCTATGTCATTGCCACGTCTCAGAGAAATGAAAATCCTCTGAAAACTGCCTGCTAAAAAATAAGTCACTGAAAACCACACAGTTTAATGGAAATTCAAAAGTCGTATGACGGCGTGAGACAAATTCACGGTTGAAAGCTCCCGCATCGGCTAAACTATCAGCTAAAAAATTGCAAACTAAACAGATATACAACGAATAACACTTGTCTGCTGTTGGGCATCCATATTCTAAATCAGGTAGTTGATTCTCAACCACAAACAACATTATGCCACCCCCCTCCATCGCTTATTTGGATAACCACGACAAAGTATTTGGTGAGGTGCTTCCCTGCATCAAAGTCCTGTTTTCTGGCGAGGTTTCCCAAATGGCAGATAGGTTTCGCGGCGTGAGACAATTTCCCAGCGTGAGACAACTTCCCGGCTTAAAAGCTCACACTAAATATAGCCTATCGGCTAAATTAAACAAAATTTTAAATTAATTTATATTTTAAATTTTAGTTAATTAATAAATAATCAAATATATATTCCAAGATTAATTATTTATGTTCAAGTGTGCAATTGAAATAGGTGTTATTTATATATATATAATTTATTTAAAAAAATCATTTTTTAATAAACTGAGTGTAGTAAATATTATTTTCAAAATATTTTATTGGTTTAATATTGTAATGGGAAGGTTCACATAATCATATCAACAAGTTTATATTTAATTTTAGGTTCATTTAAATGGAATTCTTAAATAAGTTTAGATACTATGAATGTTCAAGTGTGCAATTGAAATAGGTGTTATTTATATATATATAATTTATTTAAAAAAATCATTTTTTAATAAACTGAGTGTAGTAAATATTATTTTCAAAATATTTTATTGTTTTAATATTGTAATGGGAAGGTTCACATAATCATATCAACAAGTTTATATTTAATTTTAGGTTCATTTAAATGGAATTCTTAAATAAGTTTAGATACTAACATGTAATATTTTGATGTTAATTTTGGTTCCTTTTTCTAACCATTTTACATCTCTATTTACTTTTATTGAACCTTATTTCTACCTTATTTACAAATGTTTCCTTATATTTTCAACCAACATTCCTATATGTGAATTTTTATCTTGAAATCTCATATCACACGCAAATATAGTCTCACATGACAAAAAAAACATACTCCAAATTTAAAATTTAAAAATTGAAAGTTGTGAAATCCTACACATTCTCATCATCCATTCAATTCTAGTTGAGTACATGATTGTGCAACTATCTTTCTCATTACACATTCAATTCTAATTGAATACACAATTGCGCAACTATCATTCTCATTAGCCATTAAATTCTAATTAAGCACACAATTATGTAACTATTCATTATTGTAGCATCTAATGCTATATTTTCTTTGAATTCAACATACCTAAATTAGTGGAACTCTCATATAGTCAAGAATGGTAGGGATGTTGAAGAGGCTAGCTTGTATGTATTCTCTATGTTTATAACTCTATCTTTTATATGCATTTTATTTTAGCGAAATGTGTTGGTGAAGAGTCTAGTGCTCACAAATCTCATTATAATACAACTCTCACAATCACTAGTGGTGTTAGATCTGATTGCCTTTTCTAGATTGGATGAATCATTAAATTCAACGTATGATAATGCCCTTTTATTTTGTCCACTATTTTGTGTATGTATTAGCTATGATTTGAACCATGCATATATCATAATATCCTATCAGTAATAAATTTACATGAGCTCAATACAATAACACGTCTAGGTGGCAAAATGAATTCTATGCAAAGTCCTATTTTGCACCCTAGTTGTACCAATCATTCAAGGCTACATTATTCCAACATAATCTCTTAAAATCCCTAAGTGTAAAAAACTATTGAACTATTATGGATTGGTTTTCAAAATATATGACACTTACAAATGTTCCATCTAAACCTAATAGGTCACATAGGGTCCCTCCAAAAAAACTTATCTCATTTTTAAATCTCGAATTCATTTGATCATGGTGACATTTTTTCAATCCTGATGATGGATGATAGAGTATGATCCAAAATGTTGATGTAAAAATTTACACACAATTTTAATCTAGAAATCTTAGAACATTATTGCAAAAAGTGCCAATTGTGTTTAGCAAAAAATTGCAAGAAAAACATATTTTTATTTCATGTGTCATCAGGTATAATAGAAGCCAACACGTCCAAGTGGGTAGGTGAAAACTAGGAAAGGTCTTGTTTCACACCCTAATTAACTCAATCACTCCAGGGTACACTATTTTGGCATAATATTGCAAGAGCCCTAGGTGCAAAAAACTATCAAACTACATCTTAACCTAATAGGTCACATAGGATCCCTCCACAATAACCTCACTTAGTTTTTAAAAATTTCAATCCATTTGACTGTGGTAGCAATTTTCAAATGTTACAAAAATAAGGAGTTGCATTCAAAGAAAAGTTGCAAGAAAGCACAATTTTTATTCTATGTGTCATTTAGCTAAACTGATAGTGCCAAAACATTCAAGTGTGTAGGTGAATACTAGGAAAGATTTTGTTTTACATAGTATTTTCCTTGATCATTCCATAATACACTATTTTGATGCAATCTCTCAAGAGCCCTAAGTGTGGAAAACTATCAAACTATTGTGGACTGGTTCTCTAAATCCATGAAACTTACAAATGTTCAATCTTAATCTACTAGGTCACTTATGGTCCCTCCATAATAACCGATCTTAGTTTTCTAGATCTCCAAGCCATTTGACTGTGGTAATAATGTTTCAAAAGTTGTAAAAAGTGTCAAATATGTTTAGTGAAAAGTTGTAGGAAAGCATAATTTTGTTTCATGTGTCATGGGGTTGAATAAGTAGTTCAAACACATCTAGTGGGCAGGTTAATACTAACCAAGGCCTTGTTTCAGACCCTAGTTGTACAGATCGTTCTATGCTACACTATTCTAACATAATCCCTTAAAAGCTCTAAGTGTAAAAAACTACCAAACTATGAAAAATTGGTTCTTAAAATCTATGAAACCTACAAAAAAAAATTGAACCTACTTGGTCATGTAGGGTCCCTCCATAATAACCTCTTTCTATTTTTTAAATCCAATCCATTTGAACATGGATATAATTTTTCAAATGTTGTAAAAAGTATTGTACTTGCACTCAACAAAATGTTGTAGGAAAGATTTTTTTTTTTGTGCATCATGGGCCCAAAAAAATAGTGCCAACATGTTCAAGTGGGTAGGTGAACACTAGAAAATTTCATGTTTTGCATCCCATCTCTCTGATCTTTTCAGGATACACTATTCTTGGAAAACTCTAAAGAGCCCTGAGTGTAAAAATTTTTGAACTATGATGGGTTGTTTCTTGGAATTTGTGGCATATACACACATTTCATCTAAATCTATGGGTGTATTTAGGGTCCTTCCACAACAACCTCTCTCAATTTTTTAAATCTCCAAGTCATTTGACCATGGTGACAATGTTTCAGAAGTTGCAAAAAAATCAGTTAAATTCAGTGAAAAGTTGCAGGCACACTCATAATATTTGATTTGTACATAATGGGACAAAAATACAGTTCTAAAATGTTTGGGCAGGCAAGTGAATGCTAGGAAATGACCTATTTTACACCTCAGTTGTCCTGATCATTCTAGTTTAAAATATTTTGACATAATCTCTTAAGAGCCCTAAGTGCAAAAAACTACCAAAATTTGATGGGTTATTTATCGAAATATATGACACCTAAAAAAAATTCATCTTATTTTATAGGTACGAATGGGGTCCTTCTATGATAACCACTCTCATATTTTAAATCTTTGATCCATTTGACCATGGTGACAATGTTTCAAAAGTTGCAAAAAGTGTTTGTTGTGCTAAATGGAAAGTTTTTATTTAAACTAGTCATGACCACTATAAAGCTTATATTAATATTAAAAAGTATTTTTAAATAGCTAGAGAATGAAGTAATATCAAATTGCATTCATCTAGAATTATAAAGAACCCCATGCTTAATTAGTACATCTTTCAGATGAACTAGCAAGATCAGGAGGAAAATATGGGATTGCATCAGGATCCTCAAGAGCATGATTAAGCAAAAATCGAACATTGAACATATTCTAAGGATTAAAAAATAGATATGCGCTCACTATATGCCAAATATCATTGATGCAAGAGAGAAAATCAGAAGCATTGTCAACAACCAAACCATATGACCTTGCACACAACACTAAGACATGTTCATTATTAGAGAGAAGAGTCACTCAATTAAATACACCAACCACCATCAAAGAGCCATAATTGAAATCATACCTCTCCAACTCCATGGAAAGATCAAGTAGTGAAAAAATATGAGGCAATATGTACAAGAGCATCAAATGGAAAATTCCTAATGGGTGTTTCCACAATAATGGCTTACACTTTCTGGGACATCCTAATTTTTTCCTAAAATCGTTCATATTTTTAGAAAATATAATGATTTAAGCCTTAAAAGGTTTTATTTAAAGGATTTTTAATTAAAGAGGGTTTGATCAAATCCCCTTAGACCAAACCTCCTTGGATAGAACCCCGCTAGTTTTAAACCATAACTATAATGGAGTCTCATCTACACCTATCAAAATGCTGATAAAAAACCACTTTTGATAATTTACCTTTTGGGGGATAAAAAATATTCATTTTAAATTTGTGTTTTCTAAGTATGTAGCACTTATTATAAGCTTCCCAAAAAGTATAATTTTAAACATATTTAATTTTATTATTATATTTATTTTGTATTTCTTGTGAATGTAGGTTTTTATTATTATAAGTTAATTCAAATGCATACAAAAAAAGTTATGTATTACATAGTACACCTCCGTCCAAGTTATAATTACTCTCACTTATAAAATTAATTAAAAAATATATATGCAACAAAAAATTATGAAAAAATATCCATTCCATAGATATTGGTGTGAAAAATCTATATTTTAAAAACTAGAGTTGTATCCTTTCTATAAAAAAAGTTATGTGTTACACAATAAACTTCACTTTTTAAAAATGTTGTTTAGTAGAAAAAATAAGTTATTAAAAATTACATTTAAGGATTCACAATTTATTTTTAAAAGTTATTTATATATATATATATAAAATTAGAATCTACACAAAAAATATCACAAACCACTAGTTTGCTTCATCTTAAAATTCTTAATGGTTTAACTGCTATAAGCATAAGAAAGTGAAGATCTACTGAAAAAATTTAATTTCAATGTCAAGTTTGGCCAAAAAGTGTAACCCATTATTGGACGGGATCATCCAATCACATCTTCTGAATACCAAAAATGATGGTAAAATGATTATCTACGTATTTCCTTTGTTTTCTTGTCAATAAACCCTTGAAGGTCACAATTCCTTACCTTTTCCACATCCATCCTATAATTACTTAACATATCAACAAAACTATCTAACCCCTCTTTTGAAAACATCCTAAAATATGAAAAGCAAACTAACCAAGAATAAATGAACGTTTCTTCACACCTCTAAAGTGATCCTTGTCCATTGCATCAAGATGCCACATGGTTTCTATGAAGGCCAATCTATCAGGAACATAAATGGGAAAATAATGTGGTTGCACCAAGGCACCATAGACTTTGAACACTGTGTATGAAGGTTCAAGATACCAATCTCCCCAATTATGATTCAATTTAGTGTTTTCCTTGAATTCAAGAGGCCTAAGGATTTATTTAATTGCTCTTGGAATCCTATACATGGGTTTCACCCCCAAGTTATCCAAAATTCCCATCACCAGCCCATTTCAAAAAGCAGTGTAATTAGAATTAGGATAGTTATGATCCCAAATGTGAGTCCAACACTGCACGAGAAAATCATTTCCCTTCTCATAAGTCATTTTGAGCTTCATAAAATTTACCCAAGCCTTCTAACCAATCCACATCAACATTGGCATGAGCACATAATAATGAGTAAAGTAAAATGGAGCATTGGGCTCCTTTAAAGCCACCATTTGCTTGGGAATTTCCTTAGCAATACATGTGGGAATCATAATGAAAACCTTTGTTTGAATCCTTATTCTAAATATCCATAACCAAAGTCATCAAAGAAATATTCTTCCTTAAATCATATTTCATTCCCAACACCTGGAACAAACAAAAGTTGGTAATTTTGAAATAATCTTCAAACTCATCACAGCTAAAGGGCTAAAAATCCTTTGGGGAAAACCTCATCCCTTTCATTTATTATCTCTTCTTCTATTCCACAGTAGCACATGATTCCTATAGCCATACTTATCCCTTTCATATTCTTGGCATAAGGCATTGAAATTAATGGTCATTGTTGTAGAAGGATTTAGCCCAAAGTTGCTCACAATACAGCTCCTAGTTATGTCCAACAATGGAGTCCCTTTTACACTATTTATGACCCTAGCTTGAGGATCATAATATTTTGTAATTTCCATGATCGAATCCACTTCAAAAAAGACATTTGGAACTACAAGTTTACCAAGGTCACGAGTAAACCCACAAAAGTGGTCTACAATAAAAATGAGGAAGGAAAAATTGTCAAAAATGACCCCATGGAAAAATTTTACATTTTGGGGGTTCGAACGAACTAGATGGTTTGAATGAACCAAAAAAGGGTTCGCTTGAACCAAGGTTCGAGCGAACCCATTAAATGCATGCACAAAAAAAATTCAAATGAAAAACACTTTATGGGAGGGGCTTCGAATGAACCTTGGTTCACTCGAACCCCCCTGGTTCAAGTGAACCCCCCATTTCCCTAATTTTTTACCTTCTTCACAAAAAAACCTAAATTTTTGCACTTCGGAGCTCGGTTTGAAAATGAAAATGGAGGAGACTTCACAAACCCAACAGGAATCAAGTAGTCCTTGGAATGAGCAATCTAACGAATATAATTTTAATATGTTTTGGTTTTATTATGTATTTGTTTTTTAGTTTTATTAAACATAGGTTTTTCACCGAAAATCAAGCTTTGTTCTCGACATGTGGAAAAATAAAAAGATTATAAAAACTGAAAAATATGAGTGCACCAAATATTGAAGTCCTTGATCCAACAAAATAAAAATAAAATGATACATACAAAAAAGTTACGCATTATACAGTCACGCTATGTCTGAATTGTAATTGGTTTGAATTTTTTATTAAAGAAAAATATTCAATAAAAAACTATCTAACTAAGTGGAAGACTAGATATCGGAGTTACAAATCTAAATTTGAAAGAATTAGAACTTTATCCTTTATGGAAAAAATGTTATGCGTTATACAATGAGCGACACTTTTTTAAAATGTTGTTTTCTAAAAAAAAAACTAGTTTTCAAGGGAGATGGAAAAAGAAGTGCAATCTGATTCCAAAAATTTTGAAAAAATATATTTAGAATCTACAAACAAAATGTCACAAAACTCTAGTTTTCATCATCTTCAAATTCCTCACAGTTTAGCCGCTATAGGTGCTGGAAAGTGAAGATTTAGTTAAAAAAAAATATTTCAGTGTTAAGTTTCACCAAAAATTGCATGTCCATAAATTGCAAGATGGATGAGGATAATTTTTCCTCTTGTATGCATACTTGAACAACTCCCACCCACTTTGAGGTACTATAATGTCACCAATTCCTCTAGCACTATCTTGCAGGTGATCGTTTAAAATTCCCTCGCTTGTAGGTCTCTTTCATATAGTCTTAGTTCCTAGGAACAACTCCATAAGATCATCTTCCATGAACCTCACAAAATCCCTCTTAATCCCTTTAGACTTATATTTTTCCTTAGATGCTTTAGGTTTCGGCTTCTCGGCGTTGGGTTTAGTTTTTACAGGCTTGTGATTTTCCTTTGAGGGCCCGCTTGCTTGACTCATTTTGCAAATATTTATGGAACTAGAGTTTTACAATTCAAATTCAAGTAGTACAGTTTCAAATTTAGTCAATATCCTAACAAGATTATGCCTAAACCCCTACAAATAATACCCTAATTCAGATTAGGGATTAGTGATTTTATTTCAAAAATTGAAAGCATATGGTTGTAGCAATCCCAATTCTAAAAACCCTACGCAACTACAATTTCCCTTTCACTTTTCTTTCAATTAAAAATCATGCATAGATGGATAGAAAACCAAACTTACTCGGAAACCCTAGCCATTCTACTCTTCAAATTTGCTCGCCTATAAACTCCACTTGCTTGTTTTCCCTCGAGTTCTTGCTAAGACAATGAAAACCATATAATTCACATCTTTGTGTTCTTCAAAATTGAGTAGATACACCATTAACGACAACGAGAAAGCTCGCGCGAGTGAAGGAGTAATCTATTAGTTAGTCATTCTTGTTTAAATTCTAGCTATTAATCTAATCGTTTTAAAACAAGATTGACGATCATCGCACGTCCTCAAGACATTTCTTTTTTCTTTAATCTTTTGACTTGTATAAAATGTGATGTGAAGGACATACATGATGAACCAAAAATTTGACACATATACCCGCATCCTTTGAACCTTGCCATCAATTTAACTTATCGACCATCACACATCACATTTTTCCTTAGGCCCACTGAACATGAAAATGTGATGCATTGGAGTGTTGAGGTAAGTTGACACTTACCATAATCTTGATGGAGTCTTTTTAGTTAGATCGTTGGTATCGTTGATGATTTTGTTTTGAGCTTTGAAGATACCAAATGTTGTTACATGTCCTATCATGGACATCAGTGATATAAACAAGTACTTTTTTAATTTTTTTAATATATTCTATTTCAGCAAGACACAACTTAATAATAAGTTCTTGTTTTAAAGACTTTTTTCCAAAAATTAGTCCACTATTTCTAATTTTAGTAGAAAAATCCGAAAAAGGTGTGAGAGGAAAGTTTAAGAAGAAACAAAAAAATTAGCATCATATCTAGCTTGTTCACATGTGATTTCAATTATATTTATCCAACATTTTGAGTGTACATTTGATTATCAATTAAACAAAATTTTAAATTATCTCATATTTTAAATTTTGGTTGATTAATAAATGATCAAATATGTAATTTGAAAGATCGAATAGATCTAAAATAGTTAGATTTTGATTTTTTTTTAAATATATATTTGAAAATTCAAAAAATAATATTTAAAAAAAAAAATCAAAGAAAATCTTAACTTTAGAAATTGAGTAATTTAATTTTTTCTTTTCTATTTTTAATTTTAGATTATGATGATAAAACATTTTTTATGTCCATATGGTTGGCATGTCTAAGGGAAGATAATCTTCAAGGACCAATTATTTATGTTGAAATGTACAATTGAAGTAGATTTATCAATATTTAAAAAAAAACATGTATTTAAGTATAATAAAAAAATTTAGAATATAAATAAATGAAAGCTAATTTGTGTTATATATGTATATGTATATGTATGCGTGTATAGATATATAGCAGCAAGGCCGAAGGCAATGAAAAATGTAGGTACGGTCGAAGATATGGATGCTTAAGGATTTCGAAGATTGCAGGAGCTTCTGGTTATTGATGTCTCAGAGGTGGTGGGTAAGGAAGGAGTGGATCTTTGTCAAACTATGTTGATCAACAGAATGATTGGCAGAAACTCTGGCAAAGCGAAGATTCTGGAGTGGTTGGCAGAAAATTGGAAGTCTGTGGCTTTGTTAACCTTCTTTCCAAAAAAATTATTTGTTGCAAATTTTGAAAATGAGAAAGATTGAGATGAAGTGCTTTCCCAAATCATATGGTTTTTTGGGGATAAATTGGTGCATATGGAGAAATGGTCCCGAAAATTTAACCCTAGATCGATGACTCCGTCTGAAGATCAGTTTTAGATTCGGTTTTATATAGCCTTCCCATGGAGTATTGGCTCAACGACTACTTGTGTCTAATCGAATCTAAATTGGGGCTTATTTTGGGCCTGGACATGGGGAGGGTGACTCAACCTTGTTCATTAGAGTCAAGATGATAACGATTCAACCCCTCACAAAGGAGATCCGTCTTTCCAAATCTGGTGGTATTTGGGAATAACCGATAGTAATAGAAGACTAGAAATATTTTTGTTCACGGTACGGAATCCAAGACCAGTTTGAAAGAGTTTTCTTGAGGTCCCAAGTTTAGAAGTGGATCCCAAAGGACGATAAGGAAAATAGGCCACCTACCTCTCAATCGACATAATCGGAACCAAAATTCCCAATCAAGAAGCCTAATGCAACTATTCATGATTCGATGGTATCTCAGAGGAATGAAGAGGACCATAAAGATGGATCAAGTGGAGATACAGTATCTCCTATCATTGTTGTTGTGGTCTGAAGGAGTTGGTGTTATAGGATGGAGGCAATTCAATGTTATCGACTCCTAAGAATAGTAAACAGATTCCTAATGCTTCTTCAGAAGGTGCAGCATTGGGATTTGAGAGGTCCAAACCTCTTCTTTGTGAACAAGCAGTGGATGAATCTGCAGGGGAGTAGTGGTCAGAAGATTAGGAGGAAAAGCAAGATAACATGGTATAACTGAACGGAGGTGCATAACCTAGTTTTTGGCTAAGCACTCAATCATCGTTCAAAGGGTGAGAAGAGTATGGGAAGGAATACTAATAAGCAAAAAAGAGAGGAAGCCATGGACAATCGCATGACCTTTATCAAAGAATATATGTTAAGAACCAAGGGAGAAAACACTTCCCTTGAGGGAAATGAAGATCGTCACATGGAATGTTAGGGGCTTAAATGCTCCTCAAAAAGTGGTGTGTGACCAAGTGTCGCCTTGAAAAATTATTGGTCGATATTATGTTGCTCTAGGAAATTAAGTTGGGAAATTTGGAGGCTTCTAATTTCTTGCGATATTGCAAGATTTGTATGGGAGCCTTTGGCAATCCTACTAGTACTACGGGTGGCTTAGGGATTCTTTGGAACCAATCTAAAGTGGAAATCTTAGATATCAAAGTGCATCAACATTGGATGGTGGGAAAGGTGAGTATTTATTTATTTGATTCCTCCTTATTTATTTTTAATATTTATTGTCCCATAAGAATAGAGGACAAGAGAGAACTATGGATGAAGCTTTCTAGAAAAATAGGCTCATTGTAAGGAAGTAGATTGTTATTGGGTGGCAATTTCAATGCTATCTTGGATCTATCAAAGAAAAGCAGGGGTCTCAGAAAGGAGAATATGGTAATGAAAGTATTTAACAATCTTGTGGTCAAGAGTGAGTTAAGTAATATCCAACCAAGAATGGTGTTTACACTTGGACGAACCAAAGAAGTGGATTCATAAACATCACTAAAAGGTTAGATCATTTTTGGTGCTCTTCAGAATGGCTGGATGATCAAGTTGGCATAGACTTGAGTATTCTTCTAGCGTCCCTATTGGATCACTATCCAATATTAGTGTATATCAAGGCCTTCTCCTAATCGTGCAACAATTATTTCAAATTCGAACATATATGGTTTAGAAGGACCAACCTTATCAATTTAATAGAAAAATGATGGCTCAAACTTTCTTATACCGGATGCACTCTCAGTTTCATCTTTTGCAGGAGATTAGCATATGTCAAGTTGAAATTAAAAGAGTGGAATGCAGTGTCCATTAAAAAAATTCAAGGAGAAAGAAAGAGTAGAGAAGGAAATGGCCATTCTACACTAAAAGGTTATCCAATATGGCATGTTCCAAGTAGATATTATAAAAAACAAAGAATTGATGGTGGAACATGCAAAACTTTTGCCTTAGGGGGAAGAATATTGAAAAGCTAAAGAAAGAGAGATTTGGCTAGAAGCTAGGGATTTAAACACAAAATTCTTCCACAATTCTATGAAGTTCAAGAGAATGGGGAATAGGATTAATAAGATTGTATCTTTAAATGATGAAAGGATGATTCAAGAAGGAAAGGAAATAGAGGAAATAGTTGTTAACATTTTTAAATATCTTCTAGTGTCTATTGATGGGAAGGATATCCTCAATGATATCATCATTTTGATGTGTGTAGAGTCGCTATTATCCAAAGAAGACAATCTCATGTTGTGAGAACCCTTTTTGGAAGAATAATAGAGACCGTTACATTTCAACTGCATCCTGATAAGGCACCCAGGCCTGATAGGTTCCCCGCTCTTTTCTATCCGAAGTGTTGGTATATCATGGTTAGACAGGTATGGGAAGTGTTAGAAGAGTTCAGGAAGAAGAATAAGTTTTTAAAGGATGTAAAAAACACTGCTCTTTTCTTGATACCAAAGAAGGTTGAGTGCCTCTCATTATCACATTATAGATTAATTTCATTATGTAACACTATCTATAAGGTAATTTTGAAAGCCATGGCCAACAAACTTAACAAATACTAGCAAAGATAATCTCAAAGAATCAAAATGGATTTACCCCCAGTAGAGAGATTGTGGACAACATTATTTTTGTCAATGAAACTATTCATTCAATAACAAACTGTAAAAGGAGTAGCATTATGGTCAAATTAGACGTCAGCAAATCCTACGAGAGAGTGGGATGGCATTTTTGCTACAGGTGCTAGAAAGCCTTGGATTCTATTACAAGGAATGGTTAAGACATCTTTATGTGCATCTCCTCAGTTAGGATGTTTATAGTGGCCAATGGCTCTCTAAGTGGTTCTTTTGAGATCACCCAAGGTTTACGACAAGAGGATCCATTGTTCCCATTTCTATTTGTTTTGATGTCAAAAGCTTTAAGCATCCTAATCAAACATCGAGACAAATCTTTTATCAATGAAAGGGAGTAAAGGTTGCCAGAGGAGTGGAGCCGGTAATGCATGCCCAATTTGCTAATGATACAACGGCTTTTGGGGAGGTTAACTTTCAGGAGGCAAAAGAAATGAAAAGGACTTTGGAGCTTTATAGTAATTTCTTAGGTAAGTTATTAATAGATAAAAATAAAAAATAAAAAATATAAACTAAAAAGAGATGGAAAAATTGGATTGCATCAACGCTTGGATTTATAATTGAGTATCCTTGTTAAACACTTGGGGGACCCTATCTTTAGTGGGGAAATCCACACAAAGCTATAGGAGGACATAATTGAGTAGAACAAAAAAAAATGAGGCATATTAAGGTAAGTGGTTATCGCTAGATGACAAAATAACCATGCTCAAAGTAGTTCTTGGTGCAATCCCTGTACATGTCATGTCTTTTCTATTGCTATCAAGAATGGAAACTACCCGATTAGAAAGTTTATAGAGGAAATTGTGGGAAGGTGCTAAATTATAGAAACATGTCCCATTAGTACTATGGTATAAAGTTACTCGACCGATGGAGTGTTGGGGGTTTGGGACGAAGGAACTTCGCCTTTTGAATAAGGCCCTTGGGTCCAATTTGGTGTGGAAGATGTTCAAGTATCCTCAGAAGATTCAATACAAAAAAATGCAAAGGAAATATTTAGATTGTGAGGACCCCAGTCAGATACTCACATTAGAAAACAGTTATGGCGGTTTGGCTATTTGGCAGTGCATGTGGGATTGCATACCTATCATTGTTGAGCACCTAATGTGGTGTGTTAATAGTGGGCATAAGGCTGATTTTTGGTCCGATTTTTGGGAAGGATTCCCACCCTTGGAAGATAAAAGGGAATTCAACGAACTCAAAAATATTTTAACAAGGGAGAGATGAATCAAAGTGGTGGACTATGTTATCAAGACGAATGGGTAGGGGTTGACAGTATGGGTGGACATTTGCCATATCCAAGTAGAAGACATAATCAAGGAAAGATTTATTGAGGCTCTCAACTCAAGAAGGACATTTATAAATTCCTAAGATAATGAAATTATCTAGTGCAACATTAAATGGGGTGACTATTAATTCCACAAAGCTGTGGTATTATATCTTGAAAACACTTAGGGTTGGTGACTACATAAGGGAATGACCAAAGAATCTATGCTGGGGTGGAATGTCCTACCAAAGGTGGGAGCATTCTTGTGGACTATCATGCATAAGAGCATACTTACAAGAGAAAATTT
This sequence comes from Sequoia sempervirens, assembly GCA_007258455.2. Classification (NCBI taxonomy): domain Eukaryota; kingdom Viridiplantae; phylum Streptophyta; class Pinopsida; order Cupressales; family Cupressaceae; genus Sequoia; species Sequoia sempervirens. Next base: position 133,682,060 of record VDFB02086081.1, on the reverse strand, counting down.
GAAAAATATTGACATAGTAAGTCTGAGTAGATGTCTTTTGTGAAAATGCGAGGAAGAAACTATTAACCATATACTCCTTTTGTGTCATTTTAAGTCACATTTTTGGGACTAGATTTAGTGTCAACTCAATTGGCATGGACTAAGAAACAAGAGCATCAATGATTTTTTGGGATGTTGGATGATGTAGGAAAGGCATTTTGGGAGGGATATGGACCATTGTCCCATCCTTAGTCACTTGGCACATCTAGAGAGAACACAATTGTAGGATATTCAATGATATTGAGATTTTTTTTATCATAAGGAAGCAATTAGAAAGGGGTCTTGTGGAGTTGTTGAATAGTAAGAATTATTTGAATAGCGAGACCAATTCACTTCATGGGATGATGAAATAAGTAATAAATGGTTGGTGCTAAAGTTTTTAATTAGGATTGGGAATGGAGGCAACAAATTTTTTCATGCTAAAACTAAGTCGCTGGCCCCTTTGACTTGGAGGTTAAAGTTAAAATTTGATGGGAATGCAAAGGGAAACCCAGGTCTCATCAAATATGGGTGCAAATTGAGAAATGATAGAGGTGAATTGATCTAGGCCATATCAAGCTCTTTAGGGGATTTGGTTGAATGCCAGGAGAGGGGATTTAGGTGTGTAGCCTCAGAAGGGGATTCAATGATTTGTGTAAATGAAATTAGGAAGCAGACTTCTCCAAATTGGATATTATTTAGAGGTGTTAATATTGCTTGGGAGGTTATGAAAAGAATGGATTTTTCAATCTGGCATTTCTATTAGGAGGAAAATAAGGCAATACTAGATTAGCCAATTTAAGATCTCTAAATGGGGAAGACGAGGTGGTGGACTATCACCCGACAGGTGGGATGATTTAAGGGAGATTATCCAAGAAGAGAATGGGTAGTGACAATGGCCCATTAATAATTCAAAATTGGTGGCTTTCTTTATCCTGGAAGATGGAAATGATGTGGCTGGATTGGTGGCTATCATAGCTAGATGGATGATCCAAGTACTTACCAAATCCTAACAAGATTTAGTGGATCATTAGGTGCATGTGTATCAAGCCTTGTTGAAGGCGATATATAACATAGATTAGGTTAAGGGATGGACATTAGAGAAGGGTATGTTTGATTTGTGTCCGAGTTTTTTTTGTAAGACTAGTCAATCGATGGGGAGCTTAAATAATTTTATGAGTGTGACTATTTTTACCTATTACCATGGCTAGGTTGTTTGGCATTCAATGCACATGTCTATAAGAGTCAAGGGGGTACCAGGTGGGGATGTTATTCAAGTTGAACAAAGAATTTGCATGAGAGGTGGTGATCAAGGTAGTGGGATCAAAGACATGGTCGAGTGGGAATTTACATGACAAGGTCATCTACAACCTCTTCTTTTTGGCAGTGGTACAAATATTGAGTGCACAGTTGTGGGGGACACATTTTTCATGTCACTTGGTTCTAGTTGCAAGTTTGGAGACTATAATGGAGGCGGTTTGAAGCATTCAGGTTCTCCTCGAGAATGACTACTTGGCTGGTATTTTTTATGCCTACGTAGTCTCTAGGGAGGGGATAGGGAGGGAATTCATAAAAATGGTATGATTCCTTCCAGAGTTAAATGAGCCTCAATGGTGATCTTCTTTCTCCCACTAAAATCGAGTGATGTATTTGTAATGGCATGAATTTGCATCCCTACAAAAATTCTACATTTACACTACCTCCTACCTTAGAAAATTAAATTATGTAATGCAATCCCTATTTATGACATCTTTCCCTATTCACTTAGTAGCTATTTTATGTGTCAGTGGAGGATATTCTGTCTCTAGGATGCTAGCACAATGTGTGAACGTCTATGCAACACGCTACCATCCTTACAGGATTCTTGCATCTAAAATCTATAGAGGTGTTACACTCCTCCATTAGACATGAAGTGTAACATTCATTGCTCCTTGGACCAACTTCAAGCGGCTCATTTTCCTCCATTTTTCTTTCAAATTTCTATCTCCTTCATTCAACTCATCTTCACATTCCTCTTGATCATTCTTACCATCTACACACTTCTACACTCATGTTTAGCTCCTTCAAGCATCACCACCTTCATTAAAGATGCAAGTTGTGTTTTTATTGGCTCATTGTCCTTGTTGTTGCAGCAATGTTGGCCTTGGAAATCTTGTGAGCTCACTCCTTCCTCCATTTTCCTTGAGCGCACATGGTTGAGAAGGTGATATCCTTCCATTTTCACTCAATTTGCATTATCATATTAATATTGTAGCATATTGTGTTTGGTTATTTCTTGGTATCTCTATTTCTATGTGTAGACATGAAAAATTAGCATTATGCATTCAATTAGGTCCATTCATCAAGTAAACCAAATTCACATCCATCCACTCATTTGGTAAATCAAGTTCATCATCCATTTAAATTAAATAAATTAACTTTATTTGATTTAAGCCTATAATTACCTCATTTGACTAAATAAATCAATTTTAATCAAACCATAACATTTCATCTTTCATAAACCATCTTCTAATCTCATCTCATGCAAATTAATCCACCTTTATCTTGCATCATCCCTTTAATTAAATAAATCAAACATTTATTTAATTAAATCCCAAATGCATTTTCCATCCCTTTTGATTTAAATAAATCAAATATTCAAGTCAAGTGGGTGAAAATCACCTAAACATCACCTAAGCTAATCTAATCTTGATTAACTTAACCTAACCACCCATCACATCCTCTAGCTTTTCCCACTTGTACCAATAAATCATTTTAATTCATTTATAAAATCATCATTTTCCCTCAACAAAGCACCTTTTTGGAATATTCCCTCAAGTTTGAATTCAAAAACAAGTGGACATGTACACCCAACAAAGCATTTATGAGCTCTTACATGTCCCTTGCAAAGGTCAAACTCAACATTAACTCTCACATTCAAATTTGAATCTCCCCCTCTTGGGCACATTGACCAAAACTTGCTCATTCCTCATCCTATCACAAGTTGACAAGTGGCTTCATCTCATTGGCTAAATCTTTGTCCCACATTCATCCATTTGGCTATTTCTCTCATCAAAATATTCTATAAATGGAAGGCTTCATTTATCATCAAATCATCCACAATTTAATCCACAAATCCTATCCAAAGTCACTCTCTTTATTTGAGAATTGATTTTTCCCATCTTACTCCATCTTCAAAGCATTTTATCATTTAGCTTATCTTAGCAAGGATTGGGAAAGGGCTTCTTTCCATAGAAGCACCAATCCAATATGAGATGATTTACTTCATGTTTTATTGTATGCTTTCAACTAGTTTATCTAATCCTTTGTTGTTTCGATTGCATCATGAAGCATGTTGATTTATTTCATAGGGATGTTGATTATTGGCTTTGTATGTTAGTTTTTTAACCATTTGCAGATTTTCACCATCCACACTATGTACTCTCCTTTATCATATTTCTAAAATCGTTGCTATTTGGTTGTCCATGGAGGAGGAAACACCAAAGTGGGGGATTGATTGAGGCAATCCTCTAAACACAACCCCAACATTTTCTCGTTCTTTTGTATGCAATTTGCTCGTTAAAGTGAAGAATTTGAAGACCTTAACTCATAGGTTTGAAGGTCCATTTCTACTACCATTTTCTTAACAAATTCTAGCTTAGTAATATTAAAGTATTCTTCTTTTTGTGTTGTTATTTATATATTTTCTATCTTTATCATTGCATAAAACTGTATTAGTAAATCCATTAGTTGGTTTCCTAGTGTTTTTGTCTATACTTTATGCTTTATTTCCACACAAATGCCAGTACCCTATTGAGACTCTAGTGCATCACACTTGATTCCATGTCCTATGTTGTCGTCCTCAGAAAGTCAACTGCTTAAGTTGTTGATTGAACCTTGGGATTTGACTCATTTGACCCCCTAATACATTTGGGTTAGCAGAAGGATAGTGACAACCCAGTTGTCCTTCCCTTTCAACCCCTTAAACCTTAAACTTGGCTTTCTAAATCACTCATCTAGCTTGAGGTAGATCATGTAAGCCTATTGTTTGGGTCCCTCCCATGACCTAGGGTCTTGAGTAGCCGGTCCCCCTCCTCTACATTATGGTGAACTCAACATGAACATCATAGCATCTATTTCTCTATGTTGAGACTCTTCCTCCCATGCCTCATGAAGGTTTCAAACTTGTGTTTCATGAAGCTTTATGAGCTTAATGACCAAATCTACAACTTTTGGGTACATTTTCAGAAGGACTCTGTGACATCTAGAAATGAATTTCTCAAAGGTCACTACTAGCTTTACCTCTCAAGAGATGGTTTTAGGAGTAGAGGCATGTTTCTTTGGGGAAACCACTTGTACTCCTACCCATCCTATTTATCTTATGGACCCACCTTTGAATGATGATGATGCTCTCACTATTCCTATGGAGCATCTCATTGCTCTAGATTAGAGGATTTTGGATCTCGTAAATCATTTGGGAAAAGAACAAAATATGGCTAGGGTCACTAAGGTTGTCAATGAAATGAGATACATATTGAATAAAGATTGGGTGGGTCTCGAGCTTCTCCAAGGCATCATTGACATAATGGAAACATATGTCCCTTCATAAAACCCTACATTGGGGCTTACTGGAGGTTCTAAGCCTGAAAATTGTCGAAGATTGATAAGAGTTCCGATGCCCATTACGTCAGTGTACATGGGAAAATTGGGCCCTTTTTTCAACACCATCCCCATGCCTAAGGCACCTCTGACCATCAAAGAAAAAATAATCCATCTTGGTTTCAATGCTATTCCTTCTAATTTTGGAAGTGGTAAATTTAGGGGCCACGTTGGCTTTGGTGGTGGAAATCTTGGTGGAATGGAGGGAGGTGGCTCTAGCAGCTCCAGTGGCTTTGGCGATGTCTCTGGTGGCAGTTCCACTGGTCCCATTTCATTGACTAACCTTGTTTAAAATGCTCTACTACAAAACATGGGCCAAATGTAGAATCGGTTGCTGAACCTGTTATGGGGCACTTCACAGCTGATTTTCCAAAATTTCTTTCATCATAGTCCTTTAGCTATAGCATTTCTGAATATTTGTATCCCCCAATGGATGGACATTCCAAAGTTGGAGAAGTATGGTGCTAAGGGAAATCTGCAAACACATGTATCCACATTTAATGCCATGTGTACAAATTTCTTCCACCACGTGCCTTAATGGATAATTTGTTCCCAAGATCCCTCAAGGATACAACTCTAGAATGGTACTATTCCTTGCTCGACAATTCCATCTTCTCATTTGATCAGCTTGTGAATCAATTTCTCTGGCAATTCCAAGCAAACATTGGGCTGAAGATGGCCTTCTTGGACCTCGTACGGTGTAAGAAGGGAGAGCATGAGAGGATAACTAATTTTATTGCCTGATATCAAGCATTATTTTCATAGATATCTTATCCTTTCCCTGACTCATATGTGTAAAAGGTTTTCATCGGCAACATGTAGATGTCTTGGTAGGAGAAGTTTGCTTTGATGAAATACCCCTCTTTTGCACATCTTTGTACTGCATTGTGAGAATACTAGCAAATGATTCCTCAGCTTGGGGGGTCTTCCTCTAATTCCCATCTTGAGGGGAGGTCCATTGTGTCGATCTCTAGTAAGGGTAAATATGTTGTGAATGTATTTGTTGTGTCTAGTGACAAAGGCCTCAAATGAAATAGAAAGTTCACAAAGTTATCAAAATCATACACTTCTATTATAAAGAAGTTATTGAAGGAAAAAGTAATAACCTTGTCAGATCTTCATCCCCTTACTAAACCTTACCTTGAATGGTATGAAGAGAACACATTCTTCAAGGACCATCGAATCCTCAGACATGATACTGAAAGATGCATGTGCCTGCATCATGAGATATAGGACCACATCGATGACGGTACTATCTGCCTTGATGGGAAAAAGAAGAATGCAACCAAGTATGTGGAAAAGGATAATAGTGAGTTATAGATCTACACAGATCCCTTTCCATTCCACTCTACCAACTTAATTGTTGAACCTCCGTGTTCTGCTTCCCCTAGGTTCTTGAAGTATGTAAATGCAATTTCATTCACCTATTCCTCCCACGCAGCCTGTTAATAAATCATCAACTATAAATTTCACCTCACACTTGTCTTTCCTATGAACATGAACAAGCATCCTTCTCCTCTATACATTCTTGCTCGCATCAATGGGTATATTGTGACTGGTGTTCTAATTAACCCTGTGAGTCATGTGAATGTAGTGATGGAGGAAACTCTTCTCTTAAATTTTCTACATAGTGAGGAATATGAAAAGTCCAAAACCACAATACATACACATGATGGTCTCTTGGTCCCTCCAATTGGCTCTATCATCCTCTCAGTCCTGGTAGGACCTAGGACTATAAATGCTCTCTTCAATATCATCATGGAGTCTGACTTGTTTAAAGTGAAGCTAGGCATCCCCTGGCGTGTTTCCATGAATGCAGTTGCTTCGGTAGTTCATAAATTTTTGAAGTTTTCTCATGAGGGCTCTATGCATGTAGGATCATGGGGATCCAAAAAGTTCTGATATGACAAAAAAGTGGCTAACAACTTTTTTTATCCAAATTTGATGAAACAAAAAGGGTTTATTGAAAAAATTGTCATCTTTCTAAAAATATAAGATATGCCTTGTTTGGAAATAGATAATTATTATTTATTTTCTACATACATTATGACTAAAGTCCTGATTAATAGGATAATTCGAAAATATCTATAATTCTTAAAAAATATCATATTTTTTGAATCCGAAAAAATGTGGCACATTCTATGCTTCCTATACTATAGGATACAAAAAATAAAAAATGAATTTCATAAATTTTTGACCAAGTTATGGTGGCCAAACAAACAAGTTTTAATATTTAAAAAAAAATTAATAAAGAAATCATAACTAATTATTTACTTGCAAAAAATTACAAAAAAATGCGGCACATCTATGCATGTGTCCTCTATTTATATTGAAAGTTTCAAAAATAATAATTATTTTTTGCTTGTACTTAGGCCGGTTAGACATACACCTACTTTTTATTTTTTCCTGAAAACTTAGGCTGGTTAGACATACTGCATTGAAATTTCAAATTTTCGCCGAATAGATTTATTTTTTTTCCAAAAAAGGAATAGCATCTTAGAAACTACATTAAATTTACTAAAAAATTTGTTCTTACATATTTTTCAAATTATGTTAATAACTTATTCAAATTTTTATGTCAAGTTACCTAACTCTATTTTTCTCAATTTTATTGCCACTTAAGGGCCTAGTTTGGACTCTGATGATCCTGCATAGACCATGTTGTGCATGACATTCGAAATAAACCTTTGATGTTGTGTGGGGACTATTCATTAGATCACTTCAAGCCTCTCCCTGTTGGTATGCTTCCTCCAAGGACAAACCTATTGTATCACACCTATGTTAAATACAAGAATGGGGGTATTAATCCGAAGGTGACCTACCCTACCTCCCCTTATGCTATTTCAATTGAGGATTCTGTAGGGTGCCTCCCCCTCCTCTCAAAAGGGGAAGGTATTTTTTTCTCATTCCTAGGAGTCTTCTTCTTCTGTTGTTTCATCTGCTTTTCCCTCCCACCCTACTGTGGCACCTTCAGCTTTTGATCCTATGCCTCAAATGGGGAGTTTGATGGTGCCCGCTGGTGGAAGTCTAAGCATCAAGTATTCAAGCTTCCCCTCTTACCCATGGTGCCAAGGTCCATTGTCTATGGTAATGGGAAGGGTCCTCATGGAGTTTCCCTTGTTTCTTGACCTCCACAACCTCCTACTATTCCTACCCATTAGGCAGTCAATGGAAAGAGACCCACCACCAAGTTTCCTGAGTCTCCTTCTCTGCCTATTTTAGTATTAGCTCCTACACTTCCTACTGTTGCTCCCATCAAAGAGGTTTCGCTTCCACCGGAAATGATTATGTAGGACACGCCTATGGCGAAATAGGAACCTCTTGCTTCTTCTCACGTAGCAAGTTCTAGTTCCTGAAGCCGAAGAAACTAGCTTGTGCGTGAGCGTAAGCATCCAAGGAAGGCTTTGGCTACTAAACAAGCTACCTTGTTGAAGGATGAAGAGGACCCAACAACTCATATTTCAACATCTCTTTCTATGCCCCCTCTTCTACTTCTTCTACTTTGATTCTCGTCACCTCGATCTTGCTTTCGACTCCCCCCATGAATGCTAGTGACCCTCACCCTATAAAGGTGCAGGTGTTCATCACTCCCTCAACAGAGCCCCCTCTTCAAATTGTTGGGAAAATGTGTCTCAACCTTGCAATTATATAAATATCATTGTTGATAGGATATATATATATCCTAGTTACTTTGATACCCATGTAATATATAATAGGAGCACAAGGTGACATTGAGGAGCAAAATGTGAACGTGTTAACTTTTTTAGGAAACTCCTAAAATGGCTAACATAAATTAAAATGATATATTGTAAATATGGATAGTTCATTATTAGGTTTTAGATCTAATGGCAGATATTTTGTTGGCATTTATTTCCCTACAATGTAACCCTATTTTATTAGGGTGTTGTATTATGGTTGTGATAGAGTAATGTATTGTGAGAGTCTGATAGTAGTCGTGTTGTCTCTAGATCTCTAAGTGGTGGTACTCCTGTGAGAAGCTTGCTTTGCAAGTAAATTTTAATCTAAGTTGCGATTTACTGAATAATATATTGGTTGGATTTTAGAGTGGAGGGTTTTTCTCCTGAAAGGGTTTTCCCCATGTATATCATTGTGTTGTGGTATGCATGATATTTTTGTTTATTTTTGTTTAAGTTTATGTAATTGTTAAAGATCTATAAATTTTTTCATTATTCTCCTCTCAAGATTAGTGTAGGAAGTTGTTTCACTACGTTAGCTTCCTTACTAGTGGTATTAGAGCCTAATCACCTTTGGTTTCATTTTGGGTGGTTGGGTTTTATGAAATAATCCAAATTTGAGTGGAAGCTTCTGCAAAAGATACTTTGTGGTCTTGATGGAGGTAAGGTGTACTTTGGTGATGATTCTCATTTAGACATTATTGGTTGTGGTAAAGTTAAAATCAGGTTTCCTTATGGTGGAATAGAAAGGATTAATGGTGTGTTGCATGTCCCTAGTTTAGCATGAAATTTGTTATCTGTGAGGAAACTAATAGATGCAGGTGTGTAGGTAGTATTTTGTGATGCAGGATACAAGATGGTTAGAGGTGTTATGGTGATTGCTAGAGGTGTTAGATATGGAACATTGTATAAGCTTGATGAATGCACTATCAAGTGTAATAGTAGTTATGTGAAAAAAAAGTATGTTGAAGAAGTGAGGGTTTCACCTTTCGCATATGGACGTGGTCTTTGGGTACCCAAAGGTGCTCTTTCTTTTGAATCAAAGCTACCTATAGAGAAAACTATGTTATGGCACCAAAGACTTGTCCACATTGGAGAAAAGGTTCTAAGGACCTTGAAAAATAAAAAACTTATTGAAGGTCTGTCTGATTGTAATCTTGAATTTTATTTTTCTGAGCATTGCATTTATAGAAAAAAAACTGCGTTAAGTTTTACTCGAGTTCTCATAAATATTGTGGTGTATTGGATCTTATTCATTCTAATGTGCTAGGTAATGTAGATGTTCCTTCAATTAGTAAATCCACATATTATGTAACTTCATTTATTGATGATTATACTCAAAGGAAATGGGTATATTTTCTAAAGAGTAAATTTGAAGTTTTCAGGCAATTTAAAGAATCTAAAGAAATGGTTGAGTTGCATACTAGAAAGAAAATAAAATTCTTGAGGACTGATAATGGCAGTGAATTTTTCTCTAACGATTTTGATAGATTCTGTAAAGATTGTGGTATTCATAGACAAAAGACAACTCTATATTATCCACAACAAAATGGAGTTCCAAAAACAATGAATAGGACACTGATGGAGAATGCTAGGAGTATGTTGAGTGGTGCTAGTCTAGAACAAAGGTTTTGGGTTGAAGCTCTGGAAACTACTTGTTACTTGATTAGTAGATATCCTGCATTAGCTCTTGTTGATAAGATTCCTATAGAAGCATGGTCGGGTCACAAGCCTTCATTAATAAATCTTAGAGTTTTTTTTTGTGAGGCATATGCACATGTGCCAAAGGAGAAGTGAACAAAGTTGGAGAACAAGGTTGTGAAATGTATCTTCATCGGATATAGTTATGGGTTGAAAGGATACAAGCTTTGGGATACTATTTCACAAAAGGTAATACATAGTAGAAGTGTTATTTTTAGAGAAACTAAGCCTTCTTCTGTTTCAATGTAACTAGATCAAAGTAAACAAGAAGATGTGATCCAATTTCCTTCTACACCTGAGAAAGTTGAATTGAGGCCCATGGATAGACAAGAAGTTGAGCAGAGCTCATCTAGCTCTAAATCTTCAGAAGAGGAGGAAGAACCTCCAGCTCAACTTGTCCATAGGTCTACAAGACATAGAAAACCACCTAAAAGGTATTCACTTGATGATTGGAGATGTTTTTTTTCTTTGAATACTAACATGGGTGAACCCAGATCTATAGAAGAGGCACTAGGTATGAATTGTGCATAATAGATTGGAAGATTGCTATCGATGAAGAAATGATGTCTTTGAAAAAGAATGATACATGGGATCTTGTATGATTTCCTGAAGGATGAAAACCTATTGGTTACAAATGGGTGGTCAAGAAAAATATTGATTCAAATGGAGGTATTGAGAAGTACAAAACAAGGTTGGTTGTGAAGGGTTACTCTCAAGTTGAGGGTGTTGATTATGGTGAGATATTTTCTCTTATTGCAAAAATGACATCCATTATATTTTTGCTTTATATTGTTGCTACTTATGATTTATAGGTTGAGAAAATGGATGTGAAAATTTATTTTCTTCATGGTGATTTGGAGGAGGATATTTATATGACATAGCCAAAGCACTATGTGGTGAAAGGTAAAAGTAATTTTTTTTGCAAATTGAGAAATCTTTGTATAGCCTAAAACAAAGTCCTAGGATGTGGTACCAATAATTTGATACATATGTGTTGAGTTTGGGATTTGATTCTTCTAAATCAGATCATTATGTTTATTATAAAATTGATGGTGATTGTTTCCTATTTATTACATTATATGTTGATGATATGTTATTTATTGGTAGAGGGAAAGGTATGATTTAAGAACTGAAATCTCAAATTGCTGGTAAATTTGAATTGAAAGATCTTGGTGTACAAATAAACACATTCTTGGGATGGAAGTTATAAGAGATAGATTGAACAAAAAGCTATGGCTTGGCTAAAGTAAGTATTTCAACTCAATTTTATAGAGGTTTGATATGCAAGATTGTAGAGCATTGTGTGTTCCTGTTTCAGTTGGAACAAAGTTATCTATAATTTCATATTTTCCAAATCCCCATGAAAGATGGAAGACATGACCAAAGTGCCTTACTAGAGTGTAGTTGGAAGTTTGATGTATGCTATGGTTTGTACTAGACCAAACATTTTCCAAACAGTGGGAATTCTTTCCAAATATATGTCTAATCCTGGTAGAGTTCATTGGGATGTAGTTAAAAGAGTCTTCAGATATTTGTGGAGTACCTCTATTTATTCCTTATGTTATCATAGTAATATGACTGAAGATGGAATTTCCCTTGATATTCATGGTTATGTGGATTTAGATTGGGCAGGTGATGTTGATAGTAGAAAATCCACCAGTGCTTATGTGTTTACTTTATTTATTTTTGCAATTAGTTAGATGAGTAAGCAATAGGCTATGGTTTCTTTTTCCACTACTAAAGCAAAGTATAGGAAACTTACTCATGCTTGTAAAGAAGCTATTTCACATAAGAGAATGTGTTCAGATATTGGAATAAAAAAAGGTCTGGAGTGACAATTTATTACGACAGTTAGTGTCTGATATGTCTAGCCAAGAACCTGACATTTCATACCAAGAACAAGCACATTGATGTACAATATCATTTTGTTACAGATATGATCGAAGATGGCAGGATGAAGCTAGTTGAGGTAGAGACTTTGATGAATGTTATTGATTCTTTAACTAAGCCTATAAGCACAAAGAAGTTCAAAAGGTGTTGAGAGACTATGGGTCTTTCAACCCCTAACAATTAAGAGGAAATGTTTACTCCATCCCATTGCTCTTGTAAGGTGTTCGACAAGTGGAAGATTTTTTGGTAAAATTTGTCTCAACCTTACAATTATATAAAGGTCATTGTTGATAGGATATATATATATATATTTCCTAGTTACACCGATAGGTGTAACAAACAATGGGAGCATGGGGTGGCATTGAGGAGCGAAATGTGAGTGTGTTAACTTTTTCAAGAAACTCCTAAAATGGTTGACATAAATTAAAATGATATATTGTAAATATGGACCATTCCTTATTAGGTTTTAGATCTAATCATAGATATTTTGTTGGCCTTTCTTTCCCTAGAATGTAGCCCTATTTTATGAGGGTGTTGTGTTAAGATTACGTTAAGCAATGTATTATGAGATTTTGATAGAATTCATGTTGCCTCTATATCTTTGAGTGGTGATACTCCTATGAGAAGCTTGCTCTGTAAGTATATTGTAATCTTGTTGATTTACATAATAATTTATTGGGCGCCTTTTGGAGTGTGGGGTTTTTCTCCTGAAAGGGTTTTCCCCATGTAAATCCCTATGTCATGGTATGCATGATATTTTTGTTTATTTCTATTTAATTATTTGTGATTTTTTAAGATCTATAATTTTTTCCATTATTCTCCTCTCAAGATTAGTGTAGGAAGTTGTTCTACTACCTTAGCTTCCTTACACTAATGTCCCTTCTGAACATCCCTCCATTTTCTCAACCCGTGGACATGTTGAAAACCATGGTGGTGTCTATTGCAACCTCACCCTCTTCCTCCTTGAATTTCACTTTGACTATGGGGATTCTGCATCCTCCAATGAAGCGTAAATTGGAGGGCATCCTCACTTTGAATGTAGGTCTAAAGAAGGGATTGCCTTCTTCGGGAGAGGGTTCCGCTTTGGATTTTATCATCCTTGTGATGGAGGCAGCCCTAGCATCTCCTAAGTTTTTCACCATCTCTCTTGACGATATTGATGGTGGATCTTAGGTGCCTCCTTCATCTTTCATTCAATTAACATATGAAACTCCTGTCAAGTGCATGTTTAACTTGGTTGATGATGTCCTTGATCTATTGGTGATCTTTGAAAGATCAATGACATTCACCTCATAGGAGTTGAGTGAAGAAGACCTTGAGGGTCCCTCTTCCTTAGCTCTTGTTATAGGAGAGTCAAAGGGTGCTCCCCTTGCTATCTTTCCCTTGCAAGATCATCCGCCCTCTCCTTATAATGATCTAGATTGGGAGAACAATGACCTCCTAGTTGATGATGACTAGGAAAGCACCTCTTATTTATTTGTAGATTATATTTTGTGTGTGTTGTGTTCCCACATGCTTCATTTTATGTATTCTTGGAGTACCCTTGCACCTTGTAGGTTCTTGGATATAAAAGTGAAATTGTTTCATAAACTTCATCTATTTGTTGCATCATTCTTCTATTTGTTGTGCCTTGATTTTTGATAATTGGGGATGATGCAAAGTGTTGGGGGCATTTAGTATTCCCTTCCATGCTGACCCAATTTTTTTATTTTCATTTGGTTTTCATGTACCCTTCTTCATGATCTGATATAGTAGGGGATTGATGATAGTTCATATCTATATTTATTAAAATTATCTATAGATCTATATATATGAGTAGTTCTTTCATCAAATTATCATATCCCCCTATCTCTTGATTTCTTCATCTTTTTTTTTCTTTTAATTTTTATCTTTCTCTCTTCTTTACTTGGTTCTTGATGTTTTGGTTCCTATGTGTTGTCCCTCACGTGTGCAAAAAAAATTCCATGTATACATCTCACCATGTATCATGGGTCATGACATCTCTACATGTTCTTCCTTTCCTTAGGACACCATGTGCTCCTTTAGTTTGTGTGTACCATCGTAAGGGGGGGCCTACCTCTTTGATTTTCAATAAGGTGTATTCGGTGGCCAATGAATCCATTTATAAAAATCTTTGCATTTTTAAAACTTGAATCCTTCACAAAAGATCCCCTTAGAAAGAATTTCTTTTGAAATAAAATTCATAACAAAAAGAATTGAGAATTCTCCTTCGATGAGGCCATTCTTCTCTTTTTAGATTCCTTGATGAAAGAGAATCTTTCAAAAGGATTCATTGATGACAAGATCATTTGAAAAAATGTCATCGCTTCTGAAATAGAGTGTCCCTTGAGAACACCCGTCTTTCCTGTCAAGGGTTTCTGAGGGACCCCTTTGAAAGCTTCTCCTTCAATTTGTTCTTTTATTATATGATGTTTGTTTGTCTATCTATTTTACTTTTTTGCTTTCCTAACATGTTTTTTCTATAGATTAATATGTTTCCTTGTAGAACTAAGAACCTATAAGGTTCAACCAAACTCTATGAAGCCTTTCACATTTGGTCTCCCTCAGGACTAAGCACCTATGGCACCTCCTTTGTATGACCAAGCACCTACTAAGCATTTTCATTCTGCAGGACTGAGCACCTATAGACCCTTTGATCATCCTCTACGAGACCGAGCACCTGTAGAGAAAATTTTGTAGGACTGAGCATGTGAAAATCCTTTTTGTTCACCTTCCACATGAATGAGCACCTACAATGCTTTTGTTCAAATCTCCATAGGACCAAGTACCTATGGAGCCATCTCTCTCCTACACTCGAGTTTGCCAAAAATACAACATGCTTCCTTGATGGAATTATATGATATTCAACTTCTTACACTCTACTTTACCATGCATTCGTTGACACTTATGCTTGCTAAAGTGGGGGGAAAATTTAATGGCATTAATTTGTACCCCTAGGAAAATTCCACATTTACACTAGCTCCTACTTTAGAAAATTAAATCTAATAATACAATCCCTATTTCTGACATTATTACCTATCCACATGGTAGCTATTTTATGTGTTGGTAGGGGATATTTTGTTTGGGACACTAGCGTGACACATGGATGTTTATGTGGTGAATTGTTTTCCTAACAAGATTCTCACCTCTAGAATCCATGGAGGTGTTACACTCCTCCATTGGACGTGAAGTGTAATGTTTTTTCTCCCTGGACTAACTTCGAATGGCTCGTCTACTTCCATTTTTCTTTCAAATTTCTATCTCCTTCATTCAACTAATCTTATTCACATCCAGGCTCTTGATCATTCTTACCATCCACACACTTGTACACTCACTTTCAACTCCTTCAAGCATCACCACTTTCATTAAAGTTGTACAAGTTATGCTTTTGTTGGCTCATTCTCCTCATTGTTGTGGTAACGTTGGTTTTGGAAAGCATGCAATCTCACTCCTTCCTCAATTTTCCCTGATTGCACATGGTTGAGAAGGTGATATCCTTGAATTTTTACTCACTTTGCATTATTGTATTGATATTGTAGCATATTTTGTTTGCTTATTGCTTGGTATCTATATTTCTACAATCGTTTCTATTTGGTTATCCATGGAGGTGGAAACACCAAAGTGGGGGACTAACTGAGGTAGTCCTCTAAACACAACCCCAAAATTTTCTCATTCTTTTGTGTGCAAGTTTCTCATTAAAGTGAAGACTTTGAAGACCTCGACTTGCAGGTTTGAAGGTCCATTTCTACCAACCTTTTCTTGTCAAATTCTATCTCAATAATCTTAAAGTATTCTTCTTCTTGTGTTGTTATTTCTACATATTCTATCTGTATCATAGCATAAAAGTGTATTGGTCAATCTATTAATTGGTTTCCTAGTGTTTCTATCTATACTTTACACTTTTTTCCTACATAGACACCAACACACCACACTGGAGTTTGTGTCGTACACTACCATCCTTAGGTAGTGAGTTGCTTAAGTTGCATACTAAACCTTGAGATTTGACTCGTTTGACCCCCTGCAACATTTGGGTTAGTAGAAAGACAGTGACATGCCATTTATCCTTCATTTTTTTCCCCTCAAACCTTTATAAATCACTAATCTAGCTTGAGGTAGATCAACAAAACCTATTGTTTGGGGCCCTCCCATGACCTAGGGTCTTAAGCAGTCGGTCCCCCTCCTCTACAGTATTGAATGTGTAGAAGGAATAATGTTTATCCTACATACATATCTATAAATTCTCTTTTATGTTAGTCAAAGGGAGCTACCCCTATGGTAGCACTTAACTATCATATATATATACTTTTTAAGAAAATTTAATTTCTTTATTAAATTGAGTGTATTAAGTATTATTATTTTTAAAATATTTTATTGGTTTAATATTGTAATGGGAAGGTTCACAAAGTCATATTGAATTCTATTTAATTTTAAATTCATTTTAATGGAATTTTTAATAAGCTTGGATAATGACATGTAACATTTTGATGTTAATTTTGTTTCCTTTTCTTAACAATTTTTCATCTCCATTTACTTTTGTTGAATCTTATTTCTACCTTATTTACAAATTTTTCACATTTTCATTTACCAACATTCCTATGTATAATTTTTTATCTTGAAATCTTGTATCAAACACAAACTCACTCTCACATGATAGAAAATATACTCTAAATTTAAATTTTGAAAATTGAAATTAGTGAGCTCATATACATTCTCATCAACCATTCAATTCTAATTGAATACATGATTATGTAACTATCTTTTTCATTATTCATTTAATTCTAATTGAGTACACAATTGTATAACTATTCATTATTGTAATATCTAATGCTACACTTTTTTGAATTCAACATACCTAAATTAGAAAAACTATCATATAGCCGAGCATGGTAGGGATATTCAAGAGGCTAGGTTATATGCATTTATTCTTTATGTTTATAACTCCATATTTTATATATTCCTTTTATTTTAGAGAAATATGTTGGTGGATAGTTTAGCACTAGAAAATCTCATTATAATATAACAACCCTCACAATCACTACTAGTTTTAGAGCTCATTTCTTTGTCTATATTATGCATGAAACATTAAATTCAAAATATGATAAGGCCCTTTTCTTTTGTCTACTACTGTGTTCATGCGTTAATTATGATCTCAGCCCTAAAAATAGCATAATATCCTATGCTATATTAATAAAGTTATGGGCTCAATCTGATAACACATCTAAGTGGGTAAGTGAATTCTAGGCAAGGTCATGTTTCACACCACAATTGTAACAATCATTCAATGATACACTATTCCAAAACAATCTCCTAAGAACCTTAAGTGTGAAAAACTATTGAACTATGATATAATGGCTCCCAAAATATATGGCACCTACAAAAAATATGTCTAAAACTATTGC
Organism: Sequoia sempervirens; assembly: GCA_007258455.2. NCBI lineage: Eukaryota > Viridiplantae > Streptophyta > Pinopsida > Cupressales > Cupressaceae > Sequoia > Sequoia sempervirens. The sequence continues at coordinate 133,664,719 of VDFB02086081.1, read as the reverse complement.
GTCACATAAGGTATCTCCAAAATAAACTCTTATTTTCTAAAATATTCATTCCATTTGACCATGGTGATAATTTTAAAATGTTGCAAAAAGTGTCAAATGCATTCAGGGAAAAAAAAGGTAAGCATATTTTTCATTTCATCATCATAGGGTAGAATAAAAATTACAAACATGTCTTTGTCAATAGGTGAAAACTAGCCAAGGTCCTATTTCACACCCCAATTGTCCCAATTGTTCAAAGCTACACTATTTTGACATAATTTCATAAGAACCCTAAGTGCAAAAAATTACCAAACTATGATGGAATATTTCATGAAATATATGGCACATATTTTTTTTTTCTAAACCTAATAGGTCATGTAGGGTCCCTCTAGAACAACCTCACTCAATTTTATAAAATTTCAATCCATTCAATGTGGAATTTTTTTTTCAATGTTACAAAAAACATGAGTTGCATTAAGAGAAAAGTTTCAGGAAATCACAATTTTACGTCATTCAAACATTTAAACATCCAATCCACTTAGCATATTCAATTGCAGTAATGATTAAGAAAGCGTGAAACATTCAACAACTCATAACACATGAACACCAAGATTTTTATGTGGAAAACCCAAAATGGGAAAACCCACAGTAAGGTTTAGCTCACAATATATTATAACCGGTTATAGTATATTTACATAAGTGCTCACTGTAGATGGACTCACTATCCAAGTGGACTCACTACCCACTGAGAAAAAGATAGAAGAGATATTGTGGCTCACAACCTAGTTTGAACTATTACAATTGCATGTATCATATGCATGAACTACATTTTTAATGAAGCTCAATAAACTGACTTTACATACTTCATTTGATTATGATCTAACACTCTACTTTCCTCAATATTCACATCACTCTAATCTTCTACTCAACATTCACAACTTAAAATTGCACTACTTTGAAAATATTCACATCACTTACATGTATCTTATTCCTTGTATACATCAAAATACTGAAAAATGATCTAGCATATATAACTGCTTCAAGAATAACATCAATTAGGTTGGCATAATTAGATCTATCATACAAAATATAGAAAGTGTAACTTGTCAGCTCAAATCCTTTCACATGCACCTCGCACCAATATTTAAATCTAAAAATACTTTAAAATAGGTCAACTTGGACCTATAATAGCTCACATATAACACTATAATACATATTTAACCTTCCAATACCTTCACACCTATTAGGTTGGCTCTACAAAAGACCTAATGCAAAAATTCTTCAATTGTGTATCCATATTCAAAGATGTGTACCTCAAAATATCATGAAAACTAGAATTCATATGTACTCTATTGATATTTTTTAATATCTCCTTAAGACTGTAAAACCAAAAAATTATCCACGAAGAAGTGTGGACTCTCCTACTCACATGCACTATACAAAAAATAACTATAACTTGCTAGGTCGAGCTTCTATTACTTATATCTCTCAATCCAAAAGCCAAAAAATGATGAAATTCAATAATTGGATACTTCTAACAACCAACAAAATGTTAGAGTAATAAGTTTTTTTACTTAATTAATTTAATCATATTGGTTAATTAATTAAGTCACTTATCACTTTAGTTACTTAAGCTAAACTTAGGCACAATAATAATTAATTAATTATTAATTATTAAGTGTGTGCACTAGGGTTTCCCTTTTAGGGTTTCTTGATCTCCTTTTATAAGGATTGATCTCATTGTAATTATAATGGGAGAATATCTATAGCTTTCATTTCTTCTTGAAAGTTTTCTCTCTTATGTAGCTTTTTCTTGTTGAAGTTAATTGTATACAGCTGTTTGCAGATCTCTTGCATGGAAGGTTTATTTGTTTGTGTTTGATCCTGTGGCTCATGGTTTTGTGCTTGTTTCACAATTATAACATGGTATCAGAGCTGTAGTTGTTCAGTTCTCATTTTGGAGACTTTGACGGGCCATATCTTCTGCATCTGAACACCTTTTTGGGTGCCATTTTTTTTGAAAGTGCATGTTTTTTCATGTACTTCATCATGGTGCTACTAGTTTCCTCTTTTTCTGTAAGAGAATTGTTTTTTCAGAATGTTGTCCTATTTGGACATTGTAGACATTATGGGCTCACATTGCATGTATTTCTCTTTTGTAAACGCACTGAGATAAAGTGCCTCAGCATTGTATGTGTAGTATTGGGTTTCTTGCACATCACTTTGTGCCTTATTGTACTCGCACTATGATATAAAGTGCCATGGGGGTTGATGTTTTCCTTTGTTTTCCTTCATACCTTTCTCATGCGTATGTGACTTTTGGTTTCACATCCTTTCTATCAGCTTGTACTTTCATGTTTGCACCTTCAGATGCTCTTGGTTCCTCTTCATGCACTACTTTCTAGCATTCAGTTCCAGTGTACCTGTCATGCCTCTCCCTTTTCAACATTATGGGGGGGTTTCTACTGTTGGTGTTAATGCTTCTATTTCCTCAGTTGATCGGTGTTCTTCAGACTATTAGTACTTGTGCCATTAGTATCTTTGTTCCAGGTGTTTTCCTTTGTTTTCCATTTGATTCGAGTAGTGTCATTGGGGGCACTCATGCAGATTGTTGTCTTCTTGATCTTGATCATCCTATCTTCAGAGGAGGTTCTTCGGCACCGTAGCAGTCATCTTTTGACAGAGTTTGTAGCTTCTTCATGCTTCTATGATGTTCTACATGTTCTTTTATTTCAAGACATTTCCTTGATTTGGAGGCTTTTCAGTCCTTCAATCGCCTTTGATCTCTTCTTGGAGTAGAGTTTTTTTCCCATGAGGTTTTCTCTATTTCTCCGCTTTATAGAGATCTTCTGTTTGTACATGGGTACCTTACTTGGCCTTGTTTTTCGGGACCCATCTTTGCTTTCATGCATCTTTTTCTTAGTGTTTTAGCTACTTCCTAAGTTCATCTTAAGGGGGGTTGTTCGAGTAATAAGTTGTTTTACTTAATTAATTTAATCATATTGGTTAATTAATTAAGTCAATTATCACTTTAGTTACTTAAGCTAAACTTAGGCACATTAATACTTAATTATTTATTAATTATTAAGCGTGCACACTAGGGTTTCCCTTTTAGGGTTTCTTGATCTCCTTTTATAAGGATTGATCTCATTGTAATTATTAATGGGAGAATATCTATAGCTTTCATGCATTTTTTCTTAGTGTTTTAGCTACTTCCTAAGTTCATCTTAAGGGGGGTTGTTAGAGTAATAAGTTGTTTTACTTAATTAATTTAATCATATTGGTTAATTAATTAAGTCACTTATCACTTTAGTTACTTAAGCTAAACTTAGGCACATTAATAATTAATTATTTATTAATTATTAATTGTGCACACTAAGGTTTCCCTTTTAGGGTTTCTTGATATCCTTTTATAAGGATTGATCTCATTGTAAGTATAATGGGAGAATATATATAGCTTTCATTTCTTCTTGAAAGTTTTCTCTCTTCTGTAGCTTTTTCTTGTTGAAGTTAATTGCATACATTTGTTTGCAGATCTCTTGCGTGGAAGGTGTATTTATTTGTGTTTGATCCTGTGGCTTATGGTTTTGTGCTTGTTTCACAATTCTAACACAAAATAATGTTAGAAGCGCCAAGTGAAAATTTCATTCACAGACCAGTGCAGACCAAAAAACTAGATGCCCTACACCTAGAAACACTGCTAAAAACCTTAGCCAATTTTCCATCACAACCAACTTTACTGGATCAAACCATCTTGTAAAAATATCTTTCAAAAAAACTCCAAAACTTGTTAAAACTAGCCAAAATGATCTGCAATGATCTACACCATGATCTCCACACTAGGATACAATGTTGACATCAATGACAACATGGAAACACAATAATATACCTTGTTCTTATCCCTCATGCTCATTTTTCCAACAGTAGCATCAATGACATTCTTCCAAAAATCTCCCCCTTTGTCATTGATGGAAACATGACAAAATATCACAAATTCTCCCCCTTTAACATCAAGGGAAAAGGGTGCCTACAACAACTGTTCTAACATATATCAAATCTCCATCTCAAAAATATATGTGTATGTAGAAACTAAAAGATTGAGTTTCAACTCCCCCTAAGTCATGTACCAGAGAAAAACCAAAAATTTGTATAGGAAACTACTCTATATGCTCTGCATATGTACAAACAGTCTAAAACTGAAAACTAAAAATGCATAAAGAGTAAGAAATGTTTGTCAACCAGAAGATGTCGACTCTTGTAACTTCTACACATGAGCCTACCATGCATGTTTACCTTCTTCCCATTCCTTCTTGGCTACCCCAAGCAATGTGCATTGAGTTTAAAACTCCATCAGTAAATCTTCTCCTTCTTTTGGAGTTTTAGGCACAAGATTCATCCGTGTAGCTTTAGTAGAACTCAAAAGGGCTCTTGAAACAAGTATGAATTTGGGATTCACCAAGTCCCTTATCTCTCCAAACTGTAGAATGATATGCTCACTTTGAGCCTATAACTCAGAGAATTTTTTATGCAAATCTTCTATGACATTTCTTGTATCTCTACCCAAATCAAGTGTTGGATCATATGGATTGGAAGCAATATTGATCTGGAACTCAATGGAGTCCATATCCTCTTTGATGTTTTGTGTGGCTTCAGGCCACTTCATGTTGTAGTGTCAAAAAATGTCTTTGTGTACATTTTCACAATTAATTTGGGATTAATTAGTGAAAAATTGGACTTAATGTCACCTTGATCTAGTGTTGTGATGTGTTTTACACATCCACATTAGGTCTAGGTCCCGTTTAAGCTAAATAAACCCAAATCTTCCCTAATTTAATGTTGTAAAGTGTATTTATTTACACCTTCACAATAAATTTAGGAGGCTTGTAAACTAAATGGACCTAATCTAGTGTTGTAATGTGTTGTAAACATTCACATGGAAGTTTTGAACTTTCTAAGCTAAATAGACCCAATTTGGCCTTAATTTAATGTTGTAGAGTATATTTATTTACACTTTCACATTGGATTTTGGGCCCTCTTTCATTTATGACCTTAATATCATCATTAATAGGCCCCTAAGACCCTATATTATGCATCCCAAGGAATATTTCAATCAAAAACCCAACAATATCAACATATAAACTTAATTTACACAATCCCCGACACTTTAGCAAGCAAAATAGGCCCTGTGGGACCCATTCACAACTTTGGGATAATGAGTCCCATCCAGGTGTGACCCATTCACCCAACTTGGCGAATGAGTCCCATTTAGCCTATTATCAAGGTTTTAAGTGAGAAAAACTAGGTTTTAAGTGAGAAAAATTGGGTTTTAAGGGAGAAAAAATGGGTTTTAAGTTCAAAGTTTATGTCTGATAGCTTTTGGGATGTAATACATCAGATATTAGGTGGACCACCTATATAAATGAAATCTCAAATTATTATTTCATTAAACATTCATGTTATCAAGTCAAGCACTCAAGAGTTACTCATTCCAATACTTTACAAGATCATCAAGGTAGCAATCAAGATGATTTTTAAGGCATTCAACGAAAAAATTCTACATCAACTATTGCAGCAATTCAAGATCCATCATCATGTCAAGAATATCAAGCATTAAGCATTTTATTGAGCTAGTGTTATAGTGTAGCATTGAAGATCCAAGATCAAGTGTTGCTCTAAACCTATTGTCAAGATCAAGATCTACATCCTTCATGGCCACTTCATGTTGAGTTGCAAATTTACAACACATCATTTACAAGACATCATTCAAGGTATCATTGTTCATGTTTCATATCCTATGTTTCATGGGAGTAAATGGTGACTCCCCAACACCCCTAGGAATAGTTGCTAGACCAAAACCACTTCCACAAGAGAGAGAATGGAAAGAATGCTTGCTTCACAATGCAAGATTGATTAATGGTTGAATATGATGCAAATGTACAAGAGATTCCTTACTTATAAAGGCAAGGTTGAGAGATAGGATTAGACAAGATCATGACAAGTGTCTTAATCCTATTACATGAGACAACCAACAAAATAATCACCTAGGAATCAAGAAATATAGCTAGATAATATAAGTTCTAGAAAATCCAACTAAGACTTCTAGAAAGAATCTTATATCCTAAGTAAACTTAACATGTGAATATGTCCCCTAATTACCTAATGAATGAATTATTTAGGTACAAGACATATATTCACACCAACACACCCCCTTAAGTACAACTTAGGGAGAAGATTATTATGCACACTATGCAAAGACTATGAGTATGAGTCCCAACTACTAGGCCATGTTAGGTACCCATTTACAATTAAAATGCAAACAATCTCTCACAAGCGGAGAAAAGGAGAAAACCTAGTGGGGCAAAACTCCTCTCCAAAAGAGAGAAAAACGAAGCAAATCAAACAAACATGATGTATGGAGGACTCAATGATACTCCCCAAGGACTACATCCATCATGTATATATAATCATTTTCCCCCCCATAAGAGGGAAGTAAATAGATAAGATATCCCCCCACACATAATGTGTGATCTCCTCGAAATATGGTTAATGTTTGAAGATAAAACATAATCCAATGCCTACAAACAATGTTTCTCCCCTTGGGAAGAAGATACACCAAGTACAACTATAGGAATGCTTCCCATTCTGGATAGGAAGAGGTAGGAAGAGGGATCCATATGTATTGCATCTCTAAAATTTTCTCATATATTGCCAAGTTCTTGGATGAAGATGATGCCACAATCCAATCAAGTACATGCCCAATCACAACAAACTGTGAAAAACCAGGAACCAATGGAAACTAATCTTGAACAAGCTCTAAAGACAAACATGAAGTGACAATAGTTGATCCATGACTATCATCAAATATGAGAGATAGACCCTCAAATTGGTCCTCCAAATTTGAAATGTGAGACTCCACAAACAATGAAGCAATGTCTATCAAATAGGAATCCCAATCAGGAAGACTATCAGGTACCTATTGCAATGAATCACTAGAAGTACTCAATGAATCATGAACAAAAGATGAAGAATAAAGAACCTCTGAAGCATCTGCAATCTCCTCCAAAGGATCACAAGCATGGGTTATCAACTATGAAGAATGAAGAAGCACATTGGAGTTGTAAAGAGGATCTTCAAGAGATGGAGAAGAATCATGGTCTCCATATTCCTCTCTAATGTGATTCTAAAGAGCATGAGGACATTCAAAGTGAATAAGTGTCTCCAAAATTTCATCATTTACATTTTCAAAAATAACTCTAAAGACTCTAGCCCTAAAGCCTTTCCAAATGTAATACTCATCATCTGTGCTAGGACAAGGAACTTTATTAAACAAATATGACAATAGATTCCACTCACTAAGATGAGTGATAATTAAATTACTCCATTTCCTATAGTTCCCTTTCTCCAAAGTAATTAAGAAACCCATTTACAAAGATATGAGCTCTGAAAGCCAAAAATAGAGATCTATCTTTAACCTAGAAAAAATGGTACAAAACTACAAAATCTCTACAAAATATCTGCACCAATGAAAATTTGACACTTCCATCTTTTCGATGATATCTCATTTCTAAAAAATGGCCTCCGTTTGCAAAAGTTATGATAAAATGAAAAAAAGGGCCTATAAAAGGCACTATGGGGGGAAAAACACAAGACTAAAACAAAGCAAAAAAGTGGCACCTGAGCACTACAAATAGGTCACCCATATGACCTTTGGGAAATCAGAGGAAAAAATTAAAAAGATTATACCACTACTTAAAAACGTTGATGGATATTACAAATTTTTATCAGTAGCTAATACACATAATTGTCGGCTTTAATAAATTAACATGCAGGTTTTAAAAAAACAAAGTTTATAAATATAAAAACCTGTGATTAAATAAATGATTTTGTACCAACTACATAGGGATGGTACCGCATGATGCCAGCTGACACAGTACACAAACTTGACCCCCAACAGAAACACAAGCCGATAGATGATAAAATATCAATATTAAAAAATGCCTTAGATTTGACAATGGATGCCGAAAAAGGTACCAGTGAAGATTTGATGCGAATAGCCTGACGGAGATGACACAAATCACAGAGTATTTGCCAAGGAGTATTCTAATCCTTTTCAAAAAAATTGATGGAGTATCTGTGGATGTATGTTGTCGACCAATGAATACTGTTGATGGAACAAACAGCTTCCTCATGGCTAGATGACAACAACCAATGAAAATGACCACCAAGAGATCCCTCAAATGACTAATGAAATACCCAATGAAGCCTCTAATATGATAACTCATACCCGCCAATGGAAGCTGACAAGGATTTTTCTATGCTACCGATGATCATAGACTACGGGTAACAATAATAAGGCTAATGAGATTGCTGATGTAGAAGGAGAATCATGCATGGAATATTCTGATAGAACCGTGCTTTTACCACCGATATGAAGGAGGCAGCGCTGATGTACATATACAAAGGATGCCAATGGAGGAGGGAAGGTATGCGTTCCGGTGAATAGTTAGGCCGAAAGACAAGACATTCAATTCGTACCTAGATTGATGGTGAATCTGTATTCGATTAGAGAATATGTCGATCCCAAAATATAATAATTTCTCCAAATAAAAATTTAAATGAAGTCCGATTACAATAAACCCACAGATTTTTTTTTTTTTACGAAATTGGAAAAATCATACCGCTTTGGAGGCTGTCCCAAGAAAAAAAAAATGCCTCAAAAACAACTTTACCCAAAATGGAAGAATTTATAGTCAAAATTCATCTATGCGGCCACTTGATCTCAACCATGAGGTCCTTGAAACTCCAATCTATGCCCAACAAAAATATTCAAGCCAACACAATACACTCAGATATGGGAAGGAATCTACAACCTAGCTCTGATACCATGTGGGAGTAAATGGTGACTCCCCAACACCCTAGGAATAGTTGCTAGACCAAAACCACTTCCACAAGAGAGAGAATGGCAAGAATGCTTGCTTCACAATGCAAAATTGATTAATGGTTGAATATGATGCAAATGTACAAGAGATGCCTTGCTTATAAAGGCAAGGTTGAGAGATAGGATTAGACAAGATCATGATAAGTGTCTTAATCCTATTACATGACACAACCAACAAAATAATCACCTAGGAATCAAGCAATATAGCTAGATAAGATAAATTCTAGAAAAGCCAACTAAGACTTCTAGAAAGAATATTATATCCTAAGTAAATAAGTAACATGTGAATATGTCCCCTAATTACCTAGTGAATGAATTATCTAGGTACAAGACATATATTCACACCAACATGTTTAATGTTTCATTTCCTTGTTTCATTGTTTCATCATTTGGTTTAATTACCTAGAAGGGGTTTGACCAAGGAAAACCCTTATTCACTAACAATCAACAAGTTTTCTCCTCTTTACATGTGTGGTTGCAGATCTAGGCATATTGGAGCTTGAAGATCACTTGAGGATTAGGTTACAAGCTTGAAGGAAATTGTTGGAGTTGTCCTCTCATTTGCAAGGTTGTAATATTCATTAAAAGGTCACCTACAATCCCAAAATTAGAGTTTCATATCTGGAGACAAAGTGGAACAAAAAGAGCAGACATTGAAGACTAGATATTCAGACTTTGAAATTCTAGAAAAGATCTGGAGACAAAGTGGAACAGAAAGAGTAGACATTGAAGACTAGATATTCAAACTTTGAAATTCTAGAAAGCCCTAACTGGACTCATTCAACCAAATTGGTGAATGAGTCCCATTTTAGGTCAATTTTGAGATATTTTCATTTTCAGATACCCTTTTTCCAAAAACCTGTTCTTGTGCAGAAACCTTGATCTGGGACTGATCCACCTAGATTGGTGAATGAGTCCCAATGGCCCTAAATTTCAAGTTATTTAGCATTTCAGGCCTCCATTCAAGCTCTCTTAGATTTCTAGGTGCTCCTCTATACTTTCCAATTTTTTGTTCTAATTTATTTGCATATATAGTTCATTTAGTGAAGTTTCTTGCATCATTGAGTTCAATCATTAGATATTGCATTTCATACATTTTTCCAAGCCCTAGCTTTATGGTGAACCCCTCATTAGTTTACATTCATCCCATAGGACAACCCTATTACAAGATCCCTTTCTCCTTTGCATTAAGATATCTAGGGTTTTTTCTTAAATGAGAGAGAGTGAATATTGTCATTTTAGGTCCTAAACCCTATAAAAGCATATAATTTTCCACCTTTCACATGCCATATTGATAAAGAGCATTTGCCTCTTCTACACATATGTGTGCATCCTTCAAATTCTCTTGAAACTTTTTATGTACAAGAGAACATTTCTTAGTGATCTCTAACATATTTTTATCATTCATTTTCTTTTCAACCTCATTCTTAATTTTTACTTTAAGACCAAAGGCATATTCTTTAAAAGAATCAATTAACAATTTCAAATTCTTGATATTAGAAAGTGAAGTATCTATGTTTGCACTGGGTGTGTCCTCTTGCAATTCCTTCATTGCTTCTTCCATCAATTCTCCACTCTTTTTGGTGAGTTTCTATGATCCCTTCTGGGAAGATGCATTGAATACATCTCCCAATTGTAACTTGTGGAGGGGGAAATCTTATCTATATCTTCATTTCCTTGTTGCATTGGAAATTCTAGCGATTGTGATGACACAACAAGTTGGAAATTAAGCTACATACTGAGTAGCCTCTTCAAGGAATCTCCAGAGGACCCAAAGGATTCACCAAAAGCCTTTGTAATCTCCATAGACTTTCCCTTTGAGTCCTCTTCCCCATTCTTTCTATATTTTTCTATATTTTCTTCTTCTATTTTTGCATCCATCTTTCTTTTCTTGTTCTTCTTTCTTCTCTACATCAAATTTTTCTTCATCATCATCCTTATTTGTATTATCTTTTATTGCAGTTTTCTTTGTGTTAACCAAAGGAGTAAAGTTTACTTTAGGTACTAGAGTGGGAGTGAATGTATCTTCCTTTGTTTCTTCCTCACCGGTAAAGTTCTATTTCTCCCTCAATTTTTTTTCTCTCCTTCTTCATCTCCATGTACCAATTATTCCAATACTAAAGGAACATTATCCTAAATGTGATCTTCATAGATGCTACATGCTCATGTCGAGGATTAATGTCCTAAGCTTCTTCTCTTGTGGTGACTTCTAGAGCATTGTCCTTTGAGGTCATATCATATTTCTTTGTAATATTTAAAAAAAATTCAATTTTTTCCTTTTGCAACTTTTTAGATTCATTCTTATCTCTACCCATAAGGGTAGTGAAACCTCAAAAAATGGTAGTTGTTGATGTTTTAGGACACACACAACCATCAATTTTCTATAAGTTCCACTCAAGGAAACCCTAGAGATCTCAATCCAATGATCGAATAATGGAAAGAGTTTGACTAAAGGTTGTCCTATGGTGTAAATAAAGACTAATGAGGGGTTCACCACCAAGCTAGGGCTTGGAAAGACAAATAATGTAAAAGATATGCAAAACCTAACTATATGACCTAAATTATGAAAGTGAAATGCAAAATAAAGGACTGAGAAAGTACAAAGGTGGGCCTGGAAACTAAAGAGGCTTGAATGAAGGACTGAAATCCTGAAATTACTACTTTTTGATGCAAAAAGGGACTCATACACTAGTAGAGGAAATTTAGTCCTAGTTTAGGGTTTTAGGCCAAAGCTGAAATCTAGAGTTGTTGAATCAGGATCTATAGAAAAAGTTTGAAAATGGGTAGAGTGGGACTCATTTTCCACAAGTGGAAATTTAATCCCAATATTAGGGTCGCTCCACAACTCTAGTATCCTCTAGTGATCTGTTGTAACTTCCTTCCTGTCAAATCCTGAGTTCTAAAACACTAAATTCTACTTTGTAGGTGAGTTTTCGTAATCTTGTAAGTAGGGTGACAACTTTGACAACTTTTCTCCAATCTTTTCTCTTCAATGAATCTTCAACCTAAATATACAAATCACACATCAAAGAGAGGGAAATATTTTATTTTGTTAGTGGATAGGTTTTTTCCTTGGTTAAACCCCATTTTGGTAATCAAACCTTGAAATGAAATCAAATAGAATGAACAAATATGCAATGTTGCAACTCACCAAACCCTTGAATAAAAGGTTGCAATCTTGTAAGTAATGGCTAGCATGAATATAGATCTTGACTCTTGATTGTATGTTATGAATCTTGACTTGAGTGCTTGCTTGAATCGTGAAATACCTACATCACAAATGTTAGCTAAAAAAAAAACATGATGCATGATGACTTTGACATGATGCTTGATACTTGAATAATGCTCCAAAATGCTTGATAATCACTCTTGAATTCTCTATAATGCTCTCACTTGAATTCTCATAAGATCGCTTGAATTGATAGGAGAAAATATGTGAAAATACCTTGTATTTATACTTGTTTATGTGGAAATTTCTTAAAATTACAACACTACAAGCTGACATTAGATCTAGGAGAATAAAATCCTACCAAGAATTTGAATTTGAATTAGGTCTAAGCTAAGTGGGACTCATAGGCCAGTTGGGGAGTATGAGTCCCATTAGGCTAAGCTTGGGACGTATTTATCAAGAAATCCCTAGTTTAATGTTAAATTCAGATCTATGCCCCAAAACCTAGGTGGAACCCATACACCCAAGGTGGCATATGAGTCCCAAATCACAAAATCTGGGCCATATAATCCAAAATCATTAAATTTTAATTGTTCAATAGATATGTTTTGGGATTATCCTCAAAAAGATGCATTAATTAAGGCTTATGGATGTAAAATAAGGCCAAGTAAGGCATAAAGAAGCCTAATTCTAGTAGGGAGGGCCCAAAAAAGTGTGAAAATTTATATGATGAAATTTTTCTACAATACACGTAGTTACCATTTTCTTCACCTTGAATTATGTGGTATACAACTCAACCAAAGTGACTTTGTTCTCCTCATACATAGAAGCACCAAATTTCTCTAATGCATATTCTTTTGTATTTACTTCTTCAATTAATTCTTGTCTTCTCTTCACCAAAACATTCCAAAGCTTTGCAGGAATTTCCTTCTCAATGTTTCTCATATCAACTTCTAAATCAATAATATATTTGATAATTTCCTCAATAATGGTGGCCTTATCCACCTCATTTGCTTCATTATACAAAGTTGCAGTCTCCCCTAACATCTCATACTGCAAAATGTTATTGAAAAAAGCTTCTAGTTTCATGGGAGAGTGAGGTCTTACCAATTCTATCTACTTTTGTTCTTTTCTCTCATTTGGAGTATTTTTCTGGATTGTCTATTCTCTCTTCTTCTTCGGTGACACCTTCTTGTTTGCCTCTTTTTTCTTCTCCCTAATGTAAACAAAAATTTTCTTCTTTTTTTTCCTCTATCTCTTCTTCATTGTCTATGTCAATAATGCCAAATATTTTTCTTTTAGCACTTACTTCACCCTGTGAAGCTTCACTTCTCTTTTTGCGGACCAATTATGGTCCTTCTTCCTCCACTTCTTCTTCTTCTTCCACATTGACACTTATATTTATTTCTCTCACTTCCTTTTACTTTTTTTGTTTTCATATTAGGGGCTACAAGTGGTGTTGTTGCAGTGGTTTTCTTCTTCTTGACTCTTGTAGTATGCACAATCAAAGGGGATTCCTCCTTTAATGAAGGGCTAGTACTTTTCTTTCTCTTTTCTCCAATAGACTTCATAGTCCAGAGGACTTCTGGATAGAAGGAGGGGTGGTAACTACCCTACCAAATCTTCTTATGCATTTTGAACCATAACACTCGATTCTCCCTTAGATTTTTCTCTTACTTGTTTCAATTGTTGCTTTGAAATTCCCATTTACTCCACATACTTTTCAACCATCTTCTCAACGTTCTTCTTAATATGTGGCTTTCTTTTTTCCATGTGCACCTCCATAGACTTCTCTTCATAGTTTCCATACCTTCCTTTGGTGATGTCTTTCAAAATATTCAACAAAATGTCAGCTAAATCAATAATTTATTGTTCATTAATTTCATATCCCAAGGCATGTATCCAAACTCTCCTTAATTCAACTTCTTCCATCATACACTCATCTGTTGACGCTAGGAAGGTGATATCATTTTGATATTTTTCTACTAGTTTCCTAGGAGTTTAATCTCTTTCATGCGTCCTCTTCTGAAAAATAGTAAAGAAAGTAGTAAGGGCATCATCTTGTTCCTTCACATCACCAATACTTCTCATAAATTTTGCAATTTGATGAACTACAGGCCTTCCTTGCAACCATTTCACACTTTGAGTTCTGGAAAGTTCTTTTAGGAAATAGAAAAGAAAACACACAACCAATGTCCCATACTTAAATGCATACTTATTTAAGCCTTGGTTTGCTTCAAATTCTCCATCAATTATTTCCTTAGCAACTCACAAAGATCATATAGTCAACACCTTTTTCAGCCATTTCATATGCCACATTTATTGTGGTGGTAGATACTAAGTTTTCTTTGTTTGTGAAAGATTATTTTATAGCCAATCACCATTGCTACATATCTCACAATGATTTTTCGATGGGATTAATGGTTAGGGCTCTCTTACCATATGTTGTACACCTATTAATTCCAATACAACTTCATTTTTGATTGATTTCAATATAGGAATAGGTTCGGTGGAGCATAGACATATGTAACCTCTCTAATCACCTCTTTTGTTATTATTCCATGCATCAAGCTTATCATAAATTATTCTTAGTGCAATCCTAACCCATTTGTAATAAAAATAAAAATTTGGAAACCATTGCCATATATCGAGCTTCTTTGCGACTAAGTTTTGGCATTACAGTTTTGGGACAAAGTTGTCTCTAGTCAATTCTTTCATCCACATATCTCCTATCTTGTTTTGATCATATTCATCCATCTTGCCATGAATTTAAATCGTTATATCCTCAGTTGGAAAAACCCCGTATAGAATATGAGAAAATGTGCCTAGTGGGTCATCTTCTATTTATTTTGTAGGGTATTTCTTAAACTTAGGTTGTGGCTTCTTAATAATCTCTATTACCCTTAATGTAGCCATTGTAAAGGAATTCAAATTTCCTTGAAAAACTAGGGTAAACAAGATTCATAAATACAGTCTTTTCTTTCTCTTGTCGAACTAGGGTTTCAACGCATTGAATCTTGAATTTCCTTGATCGCTCATTTTCTACCCTACTCCTTCTCAAATTATTTTTGTAAATGAATTTTCCTTAGTGAAATCACTTTATAACCCTTCCAATTTGACCTAATTTTGCATTGAATGTAATAAACCTAGCAACCCTTTATATGTATGCACAGTCAACTTTTGATGCTTCGTAATCTTTTGTATTAACATATTTTCTTCTATAATCTTCACCAATAGATTAATCATGTCAATCCACATTACATATGGGTATGTGCAGGATCATGATGGACCAAAAAGTGGCAATATGATGGGCATGTGGTTGACAACTTTTTTTCTACCTAAAATTGATGAAACAAAAAGGGTTTTTAAAGGAGATTCTCCAGTTTCCACCAATATAAATTATGCTTTACTTTGAATTTAATAAGTAATTATTATTCATTTTCTATTTGAATTACAACTAAAGTCCTAATTGATAGGCTGATTGAAAAACATCTATAGCTTTCAAATGGTACCACATTTTTTGAATCCAAAACATGTGTCACATTCTATGCTTTGCATACTATAGGATTAAAAAAAGAAAAATTGAATTTCATGAAGTTTTGACCAAGTTAAGGTGGTCAAACATACGAGTTTTTTATATTTTTTAAAAGTTGTAATAAAAAATCATAATTAATTATTTACTTGGGAAAAAATTACAAAAAAATATGCATCACATCGGGACATGAGTCCTCTACTTATATCTAAAATATTATAAAAAAATATCATTTTATTGTGGTTAGGGTGGTTAGACAAACACCTATTTCTTATTTTTTCCTTGAAATTACTATTACATTAAAATTTCAAATTTTCACCAAATAGATTTTTTGTTTTAAACAAACCTAGTAGTTTGAAAACTACATTCAATTTGCTATATATTCTATTCTTACATGTTTTTGAAATAATATAGATAATTTATTCAAACTTTTACGTCAACTTGCCTAACTCTAATTTTTCTAATTTTTTTGCCACTTAAGGGCCTGTTTTTTCCATGATGATCCTGCACATACCCATATCTTTGTGTTGAGGTATTGACACCATTTCCTTTAGCAAGGGATAAAATATTTTCAGTAAATATCCCCTAACACAAACATATCATGAATTTTGCTTAGTGAAATCCTAACCCATTTGTAATCATAATAAAAATTTGGAAACCATTTCCATCCATCAAGCTTCTTTGTGAATAAGTTTTGGAATTCTAGCTTTAGGGGAAATTTTTCTCTATTCAATTCTTTTATCCACATATCTCCTAAATTTTTGTGACCATATTCATCCATCTTTCCATGAATGTAAATCCTTATATCCTCAGTTGGCAAAACCCCATATGGGACATGAGAAAATGTTCCTAACAGGTCATCTTATATTGATTTTATAGGGTATTTCTTAAACTTAGTTTTTGGCTTCTCAATGATTTATATTACTCTCGGTTTATCCATTGTAAATGAATTCAAATTTCCTTCAAACAAAGTTCTGTGTGAAACTAGGGTAAACAAGATTCGTAAATACCTTTTCTTTCACTTGTTGAACAAGGGTTTCAATTCATTGAATCTCGAATACCTTTTCTTTTGTAAATGAATTTCCTAAGTGAAATCACTCTATAACCATTCCAATTTGACCTAATTTCACATTGAATGTAATAAAGTTGGAAACACTTTATCTGTATGCATAGTCAACTTTTGATGCTCCACAATCTTCTACATTAACATATTTTATTTTGTAATCTTCACCAATAGATCAATCATGTCGATCCACATCACATATCTTCATGTTGAGGCAACAACACTATTTCCTTTGGTAGGGGATAACATATGTTCATTAAAGCTCCCCTTGAGGCAAAGCTCTCAACTTAGTTTTCAAAGGAAACATTTGCACCAAATGCTAGTATAGATTCATCCTTAACCTCTATCTCTTCCATATTTCTCCATAGCTTTTCCATCTCCTTTGTTTCATCAAGATCAATATTTTGCACTGGTTCATTCCTCTTTGTTGGATTATCCTCCTTCATATTTTTTCTTCTGCAAAACTTATAAATGTGTCTAGTCCTATTGTAGTTGTAACATGTGACATTCTTCTAACCAATATTCCTTCCATTCATTCTAGGTCTACATTGATCAGCTTTATGCCTTAATCCATAGCATGTATAATGGTATCCTTTGAAATATTTAACCATTCTACCATTGTTATAGCCATTCATCATTTGACTTCTACACTTAGTAGCTCTATGACCAAATTTCTTGCATTTAAAACATTTACCAAAAAAGGTGGAACATTCTAATTCATTCTACTTCTATATTCCATTTCCTTATGTCCAAATTTATTTTAAGAACAGTAGAAACCCTTAAAATATGGGTACCTTTGTGCATTTGGTTGTCTGACCGGTGGTCTTCTAGCTTCATTCCTTTGATTATGGATCTGCTTTCCATTATTCTTCTTATCTTTAGCATTTCATGCCAAATTTAAACTTTCACCTTTTTCAAGTCCTAAACCTTCTTTATCAATCATTTCATCAATTTTTTTAGAACTCATATTAAATTTTTCTTCATGACTCCTTGCTTTCTCTAGATTTGATCTCAGATTCACAACTTCTTATTCAAGCATTGTACATTCCTCAGATTTTCTTTTCACCATTACATTTATACATTCCTCAACTCTTTTCTTTTCTTCAACTTGCACCTTCAAAATGGTGATAGCTTCATTTGCTTGCATCAATTTTTCACTGAATTCCTTATGCATTTCTCTAAACTTCTTCATTTGTTCTCTCAATTTTTTGATGCATTCATTTTCTTCTTTGACAATTTATTTCACATCTCTATTTTCACCTTTAGTCCTTTCAAGATCTTCAAGGGAAACTTTGAGTTCTCCATCTTTTTCAAGCATGCAATTCTCTTCTATGAATACAACAACAAGAATCTCTTCTGGAGGAATGGGTAGTCTTCTAATAGCCATGTGTTCAACCTCCAAGATATTCCCCAAGAGGTTAAGCTCCTTCTAAGGAACCAAGATCTAATACCAATTGTTCAACACCTAGAATACTCAAAGTGGATAAATAATTATTATTTTACATCATTCAAACAATTAAACATCTAATCCACTTAGCAGATTCAATTGTAGTAATGAAAGAAAGCATGAAGCATTCAAAAACAACTCATAACAAATGAATACTAAGATTTTTACGTAGAAAATGCAAAATGGGAAAAACTATGGTGAGGATTATCTCACAATATATTATAATTAGTAATAGTATATTTACAAAAGTGCTCACTGTAGGTAGACTCATTTCCAAAGTGGACTCATTTCCCACTAAGAAAAAGATAGAAGAGAGATTGTGGCTCACAACCTAGTTTGAACTGTTCCAATAAAGCTCAATAAACTGACTTTACACACTTCATTTGATTATGATCTAACACTCTGCTTTCCTCTATATTCACATCATTATAATCTTCTACTCAACATTCACAGCTTAAATTCACACTACTCAGATAATATTCACATCACTTACATGTCTCTTATTCATCTCATACATCAAAATACCAAAAAATATCTATCATATATATTCACTTCAAGTATAACATCAATTAGGTCGACCTAA
This sequence comes from Sequoia sempervirens, assembly GCA_007258455.2. Taxonomy (NCBI): domain Eukaryota; kingdom Viridiplantae; phylum Streptophyta; class Pinopsida; order Cupressales; family Cupressaceae; genus Sequoia; species Sequoia sempervirens. The sequence goes on along the minus strand of VDFB02086081.1, from coordinate 133,646,008 downwards.
TTAGATTTATCATACAAAATTAGAAATTGTAAATTTTTAGCTCAAATCCTCACATACGCCTCACACCAAGATTCAAATCTCAAAATACTTTGAAATATTTCAGCATGGACCTATAATAGCTCCCATTTAAAATCATGATATATATTTAACCTTCACATACCTTCACACCTATTAGGTCAACACCGCAAACAATCTAATGCAAAAGTTATTCAACTTTGTATCCATATTCAGACATGTGTACCTAAGAAAATCATGCCAATTGGAATTCATACTCTATTGAAATACGTTAATATTTCCTTAAGACTGCAAAGCCAAAAAATTATCCACAAAGAAGTGCAGACTCTCCTACTCACATGCACTATATAGGAAATATCTATAACTTGCCTAGTCGAGCTTCTAGTACTTATATCTCTCATGCCAAGATCCAAAACATGATGGAATTAGATACTTGTGACAACCAAAAAAATAATGTTAGAAGCACACAATAAAAATTTCATTCATGGACCAGTGTGGACCCAAAAACTGGATGCCCTATACCTAGAAACACTGGTAAAACACAACCAATTTTTCATCACAACCAACTTTACTGGATCAAAGCATCTTGCAAAAATATCTTCCAAAAACACTCCAAAACTTGTTAAAACCAACCAAAATGATCTACAATGATCTTCACCATGATCTCCACATCATGATACAATGTTGACATCAATGAGAACACTACAATGTACATAGTAATATACCTTGTTCTTATCCCTCATGCTCATGTTTCCAATAGTAGCATCAATGGCATTCTTCCAACAAGTTGGATATGAGAAATTTTAATGGAAAGGATCCAACCAATTGGCATGCTAAGTGGACCAATTCTTTGATCTTCATCATGTTCCTAGTGAGTAAAAGGTGACTATGGCATTATTGTACCTAGAACCAGATCAATTTATTTGGTATTGTTGGTTATGTGTGGAGAAGAGAAAGAAGGGTTATATGGTCACATGGTCATTTTTACAAGAAGAACTTACTACCCATTATGGAGATAAATTTATGGATAGCTACTTTTTCCAACTCACTAAATTAAAGAAAACATGCATGGTCAAGGATTATATTCAACAATTTCAAACCCTTTCTCTAGGAGTAGAGAATGTGAGAAAAGAAAATTTGAAGGAACTATTTATTGGAAGGTTAAAGGATCACATAAAATATGAAGTATGGTTGTTCCAACCACAATACTTATCACAAGCAATAGTAATGACAAGACAAGTTGAGGAGATGTTTTTGGCTAGTAGGCAACAAGGGAATGTAAATGTTAGGTAAAGGAGATATCCTACACATTCATTATCATAACCTACTAGGTTGACTCCACAAGAAATTGAGGAGAAGAGAGAAAAATGGTTATGTTTAAATTGTGATAAAAAAATATAGTAGAGGACATACATGTAGTGAAAATAAATTGTCTTACATTGAATGTTCAAGTGAGGAAGAAGAGGAGGAACCAATATTAGAGGGTGATAGTGAGTTATATCATGAATCACATGATCCCTAGCCAATCATTTCTTTTCATACACTCCCTGGTTTCAACACTCCACAAACTGTCAAGGAAGTGGTTTCTTAAAGAAGCATCTAAAGTAAATGTGTTGATCAACTCGGGTAATTCTCATAATTTCATCAATAAAAAGTTGGTTACTTGTCTAAATTATTTTATATATGAAGAATTTGAGAAACCCAACCTTACAAACCCCAAGAATCACCTGCATGAAATAACCTATCACGTGCAAAAGATATTCAGAACCAAAGAAGATGTTCTGCAAGCCTCAAGCAAAAAATACATTTAAGAGAATCTAATAATTACAATGAGATCAATCCTTATGAAGGAGATCAAGAAACCCTACAGAAAACCTAAAAGGGAAACCCTAGTGTGCACACTTAATAATTAATAAATAAATAATTATTAATGTGCCTAAGTTTAGCTTAAGAAAACCTAAAGTGATAAGTGAATTAATTAACCAATATGATTAAATTAATTAAGTGAAATAACTTATTACTCTAACACCCCCCCTTAAGATGAACTTAGGGAGTAGCTAAAACACTAGGAAAAGATGCATAAAAGCAAGGATGGGTCCTAGAAACAAGGCTTGATTAGGTACCCATTTACAAATGCAATGCAAACTAAATCAAATGGGGTAAAGGAGAAATCCACGTGGGAACAAAACTCCTCCCCAAAATAGAATAAAAAAAAAACTAAGTGATGAAAGATGGAGGACTCCATAAGACCCCTCAAGGACACCATCCATCATAAAGATACATGAATGAACCCCCCATAAGAGAGGAATGAAGAGACCACATAGCCCCCCCAGAATGAAGTAGCTCCAAAAAGACTAAAGAAACTACATCTCCTGAAATAAGTGAGAGGGAAGAGGCCACATGAATGCAATCTCTGAAGGTGAAGCAAGTGTAGCCGAAGATTTCTCCACAGAAGCAGGTGTGACCTCAACCAATGAAGAAGTCAAATTAGGTGAAGACTCAAGATAAACCTCCAAAGATGAATGATCAACTATGTCTTGCTACACTGAAATGGAAGAAACCACATTTGTAGCCATAGAAGTATCAACAACTGCAACAGTAGGTGGAGGAGATGGAATGGAAGGCTCAAGAACTAGATCTAAAGTGAGAACACCAATGTTCAAGAATCCAAATGTCTCCTCTGAATGATGATTCACACTAGAAGTGTGATGAACAACTGTAGGAACAAAAGCACCATTAGTAGCAAAATTTGCAAAGGAATACAATCGAGATGAGTGATCCACCACCCCAGTAGCAATAACTGCTCTACTCTCCAATTCTCTTATGATAACTAAATTAGGTGTGAACTCCACAGATCTCCCATTGCCTCCATGTGTGATCTGATATATGGAAATAAGGTTGTTCATCAAATGAGGAACACACAAGACATCCTAAAAAAGTGTTCCCAAAACTAATAGATCCCTTCCCTGTAACACTCATGTATGTATTATTTCCCATCAAAATAGGAGACATAGTGCAAGGTTCAAAGGAAGTAAACATAGACTGTGAAGATTCCATATGATGAGATGCTCCTGAATTTAGAATCCATCTCCCTGATCCAAGACCTGAAGTAGCACAAAGATCATGTCCTTTCATATCTGATGAAGTATGTAAACTAGTTGTACCCCTGTCATGCTACTCTAAAGGAAAAGAATGAGGGGAAGGAGATGATGTATACACCCTAGAAGGAAAATCAATCTGATGTTTCTGAAAAAGATGCTTCAACTCATTAATGTCCTTATAGCAACTATGTTCTGCATATCCTTCTCTCTTGCAATATGCACATGGACCATTCTCCTTCCTAGATGATTTCCCCTTAGAAGAGGAGGATGAATCTAAGGAATCCTTTTGTTGTTCATGAGATTTGGAATCCTTTTGTTTCTATTTCTTTCCTTTTCCTGTAGATGCAATAATTGCATGTGATGAAGAGGGCTTCAACTTTCCCATGCTAGCCAACTTGGCTTTCTCTCGAGTGAGAGAAGATGCAAAATCATCAAAAGAAGGCATAGTAAATCTAGTATCAAGTGCATCCCTAGTGGCATAAAAGGTAGATACAAAAACTGAATAATCTGGTCCAAACCTAGAAAGAATGGACAATATCAACTGAGAGTCTTCCTTCTAAACACCACATTGTGACAACTGCAATCTAAGAGACTTGAGTTTAGTGAAAAACTCCTGGATGCTATCAAAATCCCTATGATTTAAGCCAATAAGCTCATTCTCTAACTAAATCCCTCTCATAGTATCCTACTTCCCAAAAAAAGACTCCAAAGTAGTCCATTTCTCATTGGGTGTAGTGCAAGACTCAATGTATGAAAAGGAAGATCAGAAGAAAGAGATAGACACAAAGTACCAAAAGCTTCATCACACCTATTAAACCATTTTCTCTTTTCAGTAGCACCTGTAGGTTCCATTTTTGTACTAATGGTTACCCTGTACAACCCTTGATGCTTCAAATTAATCTCCATTTATTTTTTCCAACCAAAATACTTGAACAGAGTAAGGGGTGTAATATTAAGTGAATCCATGACACAAAACAACAATATATACTCTCAAGGAAAAAAAAATCCTCTTTGATCTAAAAAAAGGCTTGATAACACATTTCCCAAGAAAATAACTCAGAAAGGAAAGACTGAGATATGACAAAAAATTATATACCTGGTGAAAAATCTAGAAGAATCATATCTAATATCTTAGAAGAGGATGGAACCAAATTTCTGATGTCACTTGGATCACAAAAAATGGACAAGCAAGGAAAAAGATATGCCCTCCAGAGTGAAAACAAAAAATTCTGATTTTATAGGCCAAAAAAAGCATTAAAAAAACCAGAATATTACACCTACACCACTAGATAGAGTGTTGAACTAGCTTTCCAACGATATCTCATTTGTGAAAAATGGACATCGTATGAAAAAGTTATAGCCAATTTTGTAAAACTACTCCAAATCTGCCTAATAAGCCTCCAGAGCCCTCAAGGGCTGAAAAATCAGAGCCCCTGGTCGCATGCAGGACAAGGGGACTAGTAGCTAGGGGTTGCAGTGGAGCCCTTGGTCATTGATATGACCACACTGAGGGCTAGGCAGACTGGCGAGGCCTAAAGCACTAAGTGCTCGGTCGCAATGTGACTGCGGCCTAGGAAGCGGGGCTAAACCCTTGGTAGAGAAGCAGATGGGTTGTGCATCGATGGCGGGAGTAGTGGTTGGTGGCCACCAAGTGGTAGGCGGGTGGTGCTACCCTTTAGAACTAGCAGTGCATATTTTTTATGCGCTTTTTAATTTTTTTAAAAAAACTACCTTGTGAAGCATGCCCTAGGGTCATATGGTCTTGGGGCAAAAACATTTTGCCTCTCTGGTCAACTGTGTCCAAAATGGACAATTTTTATATGAAAATAGGGGGTTTTGGGTGTTGCAGACTCAATGGCGAGGTCTGTTTTGTCCAAGAATTCCCACAAAAAAAAGGCTACCCCCAGATCCACAAAAAAATGCTTGTAAAGAAACCCTTGCACAGAAAAAATCACTGTGAGGAAATATCTTCAAAAGACGAACACGTAGCTACAGGTCTGGAGCTCTAATACCATGAAGAAGTTGAGAAACCCAACCTTACAAACCCCAGGAATCACTTGCATGCAATAACCTATCACATGCAAAAGATATTTAGAACCAAAGAAGATGTTTTGCAAGCCTCAAGCAAAAAAATGCATTTAAGAAAATCTAATAATTACAATGAGATCAATCCTTATGAAGGAGATCAAGAAACCCTAAAGAAAACCTAAAAGGGAAACCCTAGTGTGCACACTTAATAATTAATAAATAATTAATTATTAATGTTCTTAAGTTTAGCTTAAGCAAACCTAAAGTGATAAGTGACTTAATTAATTAACCAATATGATTAAATTAATTAAGTGAAATAACTTATTACTCTAACAATATATCCATCTCTAGAGTCTCAGGTCTTGATTGAAAAATGTGGTACTATTAATTTTTCTAGAAAGTGTCATAGAATTAATTATCCATCAGAGATTATCACCTTAATATCTCAATGTATGCTATCTCCATGGGTGCAATAGATATTGTTTTCGGAGTATAATGGATTACTACTTTGGGAACAATTGAGATGAACTTCCAAGAATTATTCATGAGATTTCAATAAGAAAGGAATATAGTAGAGCTAAGAGGGTTGAATGCAAAGTCCCTATAGATGGTAAACTCTCATAAAATGTAGAAGTTTCCTAAGAAAGGAGTTGATGGATTTGTGGCCAAGTTATGTTCATTAGAAGTCTCTCAATCTAATGCTTCCACCCATCTAGATTTACAAGCAATAATTGATCATCACTCAGTGTTTTTTTTCAAATATTCCCAAAGGACTTCTTGCTAAGAGGGATCATGATCATACCATACAACTAGTTCTAGGGATCCAATCACCCAACATTAGGCCTTACAAGTACCAACATATATAGAAAAGTGAGATAGAAAATATTGTTGAGATGTTAGAGGATGGAATTATTAGGCATAGCCAAAGTGCTTACTCCTCACCTATGGTGATGGTGCAAAATAAGGATGAAACTTGGTGCATGTGCCTGCACTATAGAGTGCTCAATATGTAAACCGTCAAAGATAAGTTTCCTATTCCAATCATTGTTGATTTGCTAGATGAATCAAATGGAGCTATGTATTTTACAAAGTTAGATCTTAGATCAGGTTATCACCAAATTTGAATTAAGGAAGAAGATATTTTTAAGACAACATTTAGGAATCGTGAGGCTCATTATGAGTTTTTGGTGATGTCATTTGGTCTCACTAATGCACCATCTACATTTCAAAGTTTGATGAATTCCATCTTTAAGAAATTCTTAGGGAAGTCTGTATTAGTTTTCTTTGATGATATATTTATTTATAGCATGACATGGGAAGAACACTTGCGACATGTGGGTCAAGTATTACAAGTTCTCAAATATCATAAAATCTATACTAAGTTATTCAAATGTTATTTTGATCTCAATGAGGTGGAGCACTTGGGACACATAGTTTCACATGAAGTAGTAAAGGCGAATCCTAATAAAATTAAGGCTATCATGGAATGAGCTATTCCCAAAACCATTAAGAAATTGAGGGGTTTCTTGGGATTGACTAGGTACTATAGAATATTTTTGAAGAATTATGGTCATATAGTAGCACCCCTCACAACTTTGTTGAAGAAGGATTCTTTTCACTAGAATGAATTCACTAATGCATGATTTTAAATGTTAAATGAGGCTACATGTACAACTCTAGTGCTTGACATTCCCAATTTGACCAAGAATTTAATTGTGGAATGTGATGCTTCAAGAAATGGTATAGGCGCATTTCCATGTAGGAGGGTCGACTCATTACTTTTGAGAGTCATCAATTAAAGGGAAAGAATCAAATCAAACCTAGACTTATGAGAAGGAAATGCTAGTTATTCTTCATGTAGTAAAAAAGGTGGAGGCCTTATATAATTGGTAGAAACTTCAAGATTAATACAGATCATGATAGCCTAAAATATTTTTAGAACAATGGTTATCCTTAGAAGAAAAAAAAACTGGGTTAATAAGATGTTGGGATATGATTTTGAGATTGTATTTAAGAAATGGAAGAAAAATGTTGTGGAAACTGCACTATCAAGGATGAGAAGGATGAATCTTTATTGTGTGCCCTTTAATTGTTACAAGAAGATTTGGTAGTAGAATCCAAAGAAGGGTGGAAAAATGATGTTGCTACAAGTAATCTCATTCAACAATTAGAGATTGATCCTAGTACTTTGGATAAGTTTTGCTGGAAGGGAGATACATTGTGGTATAAAGAGAAATTGTATCTTTGAAAAAATTACTCTCTCAAAGAAAAGATTCTCGCAAAGCTTCATGAGTCTCTAGTGGGTGGTCATTCAAGATTTTTGAAGATATATCATCAGGTCAAAGTCTTCTTTTGGGAAAGGCTAAAAGGGGATGTTCAAAAATTTATGGCAAAATGTTTTTTTTTGTCAAAGAATAAAGGGGGGACAATTAAGACACTTGGTCTCTTGCAACTATTAGTTATTCCTAGTCGACATTGGGAAGAGTTCTCCATGGACTTCATCATAGGGATTCCAAGATCTAAAGGTAAGAATGTCATCATGGAAGTAGTGGATCTTCTCACTAAATATGGATATTTTATTGCATTATCATATCCTTTTACTATATAAGTATAATGGAAGAAGAATTTTAGGAGAATATTCAAAAGCTACATGGTATACCTAAGGTTATTATTAGTGACCATGATTCTATCTTTACTAGTAACTTTTGGACAGATTTATTCAAATGTTTGGGTACTTAATTGGCTCATAGTTCATATAATCGTTAATCTTATTGGCAAAAAAATGTTGTTAATAAGTGTTTGGAAGGATATCTACATTGTTTCACTCCAGATAAACAATCTCAATGGGTAGATTGGTTTCCAATAGCATAATTGTGGTATAAAACTTCCTTGCATAGTTCATAAAAAATGTCTCCATTTATGGTAGTGTATGGATATCATCCTCATTTCATCACATCATCATTGAAGGTGTCACCAAGAGTTCATGTTGTGGAGAACCACATTCTTCCTCAATAATAAGTAATTTTAGGACTTAAAGATGATCTATCTATGGTACACAATTGAATGAAGTAGTAGGTAGACCAACACCATAGTTTTCTTCCTCAATAATTTGAAGTTGGGGATTGAGTTTTCTTGACATTGTAACCTTACAAGAAAATGTCCCTGAAGTAATAGCCAAAGAATAATAAGTTGTCTCAAAAAAATTATGGCCCATATCAAATAATGTAGAAGATAGGTAGTATTGTGTACAAGCTTGAATTGACATCAATAGCAAAGAAACATCTAGTGTTTCATGTTTCTTGTTTGAAGAAAGCAATTGGGAATAATATCACTACTCAAACAATATTACTAGAGCTTGATGAAGAAGGAAGAATCATATTGGAACCAAAGTTTATTCTTCATAAATGCATTAGGAAGATAAGAACCAAAACACTCAGTAAGTAACTCGTCCAATGGAAGAATTTACCAATTGAAGATGCTAAATGGGAGGATGAGAAGTTCATTCAAAAGCATCCAAAATTTCCTAGCATTAAGGACAATGATTCTCTAAATTGGGGGATATGCTATGCCCTTAATATTAGAGTACATCAAGTTATGAATAGTCAACTTGTGGCTATCTTAACTCCTAATTAAGTCATATTATTATCATTATATTTTTATTTAGTTAATAAGGTTGACCTAGGGCTTATATAGGGCTATCTAAGTTGCCCCAAGTGATATCCTGGGCATAAATAGGTATATATGGGAGGTGTGAGTCATATTTCACTATGATATGGTGAATTGTGTTCTCATTAGAGATATTTGGAGGTTTGTCCCCTTGAAGTGGCTTGTTATTCTTAGTTATAATAAAGTACTTGCAACATATAATTTTCTATCATATTCTTCTATTTTGTAAGTTATTTTATTACAATTAGTAATGCAAGAGCATGCAACTATATAGAAAATTGTACAAGTAGTAAAAACTCTAAATAGAAATGGTGAAAAAATTACCACTTACAACAATTTGAATTTTATAACATTTTGAAAATTGGTATATGTGCAATTCTTGATCCGTGGACTTTTTCTATTAGTTTTATTTTACTGCTATGGATTGAGTAGTGTTTCTTGAATTTCGATAGGTTTAATTTTTGTTTTGTGTACTTGGTTTCATTGATTAAAAATATTAATTACTTATTTTTTATTAAAAAATTGTATTTGATTGTAGCTCAATTTAAGTTGAGTCTTACATGTCATATCCTGTAGGTACAATGGTGGATGAGAGATCAAATAAGTGACATAAATGAACCAATTGGGAGAAAATTGGAATGATATGTAGGGATAGAGAGCTTGCATTTACATGGTCCTAATATTAACACTTGAAAATTTGTCCTATGATAATATGTATCTAATTACTTATATATTTTACTACTCAAGTAGTTGTACATTGTTAAACTATATTAAAAGGAAGGATTGTTAACTTGTTCAAATTAGGATAAATAGATTTGAGAGGTACTCCAGTAGTTGCATACTGTGAACTGGTTAACTTGTACAAGTTGAAATATTTTTAATTACAAATTAAACCTTATATTGGAATACATTGGATTTTTATTAGTGCAAGTTGAATTTAATATTTATATATTTTATTTTAAAATGTGATATGCAATGGAAACATTTATTTTTCACATACTGTTAAATATTTATGGAAGATAGTTTATTTTAAAATAGATCCACATATTATAAACAACCTATATTATATTAATTAGAAGTCATTATATTACATAACATTTAACAATATATGTAGATATGACTTCTTTACTTGAGGATCATAAGTTTTGAAGTGAACAACTATTGATCGGGCATATGTCACATATTTGATAATATTTTGATTAATATGTGAAATGAATATTTACAAGATAGGATTAGCTGATAGGATTTTTATAAGTGGACTTACAAGTCCACAATTGATCACCAAACCTATCTCATGCTTGGAAACTACATTTGGCGATTGTTAAACCATATTCAAGTAAGCAACTATAGGGAGATTTATTAAAGTTAAAACATTTATTGCATCTGGCATTCATTCAAACACATTTTAGATGGAAACCAATATTTTCATTTAAGAATCAGGTCTGACATCTAATCTTTCCATATTAATAGAGGTAAACATTCCTCGTGTCACTCCTGATCATTTCAAAATGTTTTATACTCAAGCTCAAGAATTGTGTAGCATTGAAACCTTGATATTTTTAGATTATAATTTCACTTGAAATAAATGTAGGTCCTTTGATCACCACCCATCTTGTCCATAAATATCAATGATTTTTTGTTCATAATTTATTAGAATTTCTTTAAAATTTTGTTTCCACATGCTTCCTACAAAAGAGATTAGGAATCAATTTATTTTTTCTTTGTTTATAATTATTTCAGATACTCTATTTTGGTTTGGATTTGGACATACAAGAAGCTATAGAGACATAACAACTTCAAATAGTACTACATTGTTTCCATGACATTTGTATATTGTTTTTATTTTATTTTTTATGTTGAGTTTAGACTGTCTATCATAACTAAGCCAAAATTAGATAAATAAAAAACTTAGTGGAAAAATGTATAAAAAATATGAAGAATTTTTGATCTAGAATCAAAGACCTCTATGAATGATGTTATTTTTATTTATTTTGCAGTTGGATATCTTAAAAATCTATTGTTTTGGTATTTCAGAATTTTTTTTACTACATAAACTTGGGAAGAATAAAATGTGATGAACTATATACTGTTTCTAAAAAATTAACCATAAAATCATATTAAATATTGATAATTCCTTCATAATATTACACAAAATTACATCTCAACATATAGCCAATTAGTTAGCTAAAATTTTGTTGCAAGGTGTGTTCCCTTCGTCTCCTTGTGTTGTTCAGCATAGTGCTTAAGTTCACGACATGGCTTAACTACCTCGCATGGATTCATCAACTCTAGCGATTGTATCAGGCATTAACAAGATGATCTTTTGGTGCAACAAAAATCATTTGTGCAATAATTCGTATCAGATTATGGGTCACGGGTTTCAACCACTCACTTGCATTGGGGGAATTATTGCAAGGTGTGCACCCTTGGTCTCCTTGTATTGTGCAGCACAACACAAGGGTTCATGACATGGCTTAAATTCCTCTCATGGATTCATTAACTCCGGTGGTTGTATCGAGCATAATAACAAGTTGATCTTTTGGTGCAACAACAACTGTCTATGTAACAAATTCCACCTAATTCTTTATTTGATCATATGAGGAATCTAAAAGTAGTTAATCTCCTACAAAAAGACTCAAAACCATCAAACCCTTGCTTGTTAGTTCATAGTAATAGGGAAAACAAGTGGAAAATAATGAAAATTATTATTTCATGTCAAATATGGTAAAAAAAATGAATTATTGTCTAGTATTTTCATTGCAAACTTACTTGCCCTTGAGGATTAAGTTCCATAGTCATCAAAACCCTATGAAATTTAGCCACAAAATCTAGCATTTATGAAGATCCTACAAGTTGAGTTCCAACAAGACATGAAGAAGATGCAAAAAATTAGGCCCATTCTATGATATTTAGGGCCTGCAATGCACATAGTAGCAAAAACTAGATGATAGTCTAAGATTGTGGTCTGCAAATTTATTTTCTTGTCAAAATCCCTTCAATATCCCACATAGCACCAATATGTTTATCCAATTCATACGTTAAGCTACAACAATGGATAACCACAAAAGCTTGATGAAACTTGGCATCTATGAAAGCACCACTTGTGTTGCTCCAAACATTTCCCATGTATAAATTATTTGAAATATACCAACGATTGAATCTCTTCCTTGCTCATGAAAGAAGTTTGATTTCCCAATAGACCTATCAAATTATGCTTCATTAATCAAAATTTGAGGTGACTTCAAGCATTATAAGTACAAAAAATGAACATATCTCGATTAAAATTGTCACATTTTTGCAATATAAGATACTTGTACATGTGTGGAGGGTATATACTTACACCTTGCTAATTGAAGTAGTTATAATGTATCTTGTAGTTGTGCCTTGCTACTGACCTTCACATAAAATGCTATAGAATTGTAGTTTATAAAAAAAGTGAGAATCACTACCATCATTGAGACCAATCCTACAAAGGGAAATTTAACCCATGGATTCTCTTCGAGGTATTATGTCATTAGAGACTCAAGCATATCTAGTAATGACATGTTGAACATGCAACATACTAGAGCACCACATGGAATAAACTTAGTTGATAGCACACCCATATCTAACTAAGGTTCTGAGACACTTGTTTGAATGTGCCTTGTTAAGTGCAACACTTGATTGACCGGTGGATTCCTAAGTCTGACTATTGTGCCCTACATTTTTTTGTGAAAAATATTGCTTGTCTCTCTAGGCAATTCCCAAGTTCCATGTGAATTATGCAAAAAAAATTGAGGCAACTGATACCACTTTTCAATGGCTTGATGTGCATATATTTAAAAAAAATAAAAATTTACGAGTTCTATTCTTTGGTGATTTCCACACTATGTGAAGAAATGGACATGGTATTTGGATTATGAAGTCAAGTTTGTGGGGTGATCTTGCTTGTTGAAATGCTACTTGTAACCCCCAAATTAAAGTAGGTGAATCTAGACATCCTTTTATCATCCTCTTTGCTAAGCTTGAAAGAAAACCAAACCTTTCTAATCCCCTAAAGTTGGGAGTGTTTCCAATAAACCTTGAGATGTATATCTAAAATTAAATAATTTTTTTTAGTGAGTTATAGCTTCTTATAAGATTTGGTGACTAAGTGAATTACTTTGTAGTGCTAGAGTGAGTAGAATGCATTCATGCATTGTATTCTACCAAGATGAAACCACTAGGTAGTAAATAATCCATATAGCCTTCAGTAGGTCAAGCATGTGTAGGATTTTTGAAGATTTGGAGCCTTTCTGTGTATATAATATGTGGAAACAGTGAGGTTGAAAGGTTAGAATGTAATAGTTCAGATGGAATATTTTATATTATTTGATTTATATGATGATTAGTATAAATTTACTGATTATACAGTTTTGTTGGGGTTGAATGCATGTCTTTGAGTAACTAAATTCTTAAATAGACCTATCATGAGACAATTGTAAGATCCTCCATTGAGCTTTCAACTTGTTTAGACCCTTAAACATTAAATAAAGTGTATATTAAACATTTAATAAACTACATATTTAAATTATAGAGCCCACAATTAAAAATATTAGAGAGAATATAAAATTTTTCATGGAACATAAATATTCCTTAGAACCTTTCTGATTTTTTATAATTTTATGGAATATATCTATTTTATATGCATCAAAATATGTATGATGCTATGTATAAGGATTCAATAGTATTAACTCCAACTTGAGATTGTACAATAGCTACTAACCTCAATATGTTGTGGTCACTTTTAAATCATGCATTGGTAGCAAATAAAAATAAACTTCCTTTCTTTCAAAGTTTATCAAACCCTTCCAAGGTTGTGATTAATCTTCATTTCATACGAAAAGCTATTATAGCTACCGTTAAAATATCAATGGTTGGAAAATAGCATAAAATATGTTGATATCAAATGCACTGTTAGTTTCTTTCAGAGGTTGTCCCCTAAACAGAGGCAGTGCAAATTAATTTAATGCTTTCAAGACTTCAATATATTGAAATAGATACAAAAATAATAGGATATCAAGCAGTTGGGACAAAAAGGTAACAAAATATATATTAAATTGGTTGCAACTTCTCTTTGGCCAAATACCTTTCTTTTATATTGTATAGCAAAAATTAACAAAAACATTAGGAAGAATAAATAATCTTAATATGATTTAACTATAAAGTTGTAATTCATATTTTTAAAAGATAAGATAGTTTCTTTTATATATTAATTAAATCTATATAATGGCAATTTCTCTCTAAAATCATTTTAAGTAATTATGGGTTTTCATCTTTCAATTTTAAATCTAAAGAATTTTTGTCTTCATGTTAGTTGAACCAAATTTCAATGCTCCAACAAGGAGTAGAAATCAGAAAATAGAATGTTTGGTCAATATGACTTGTTCTCCTTATTTGACCTCTTTTAAATAATTTTTTTTCCAAAAGACTTAACTGTTCAATTTTCCTTCCTGATCTTTGATTGGTATTTGAAAAACAAAAAACTTTAATTATAAAATACCTTATTTTATAATTTAACTTTATTTTTTATCCTCTTTATTATAATTTTAGTTCCATTTTCTTAATGCAAAATTACCAAACACCTAAAGAAAATATATGATTGACATTTTATGTTTCACTTCAACTTAATGATAGAAGCCCATGGTTGTTATTTATTTAACTTTATCAATTGAACAGTTGCATGTAGTTGAACTGTATTAAACTGTATAGAGCTTAACTAAAAATTCAGTTAGGATACAATTTCATTCTTTTGCTGATGTTTGTTTGTCACAGAGATGTTGTCCCATGTATAGGAGGTATGGCACTATCTAAAACAATCCCCACCATGCAGCCAACTATCTTTTATCTTGTTTCTAAATAGAAAGCATTAGGTATTTTCAATGCTTTATTTCATTAGTATTTTTCAACTTTTCTCACTGATGAAATTGAGCTCTGCATCAAATTAGGGCACTTTCAATCACCTCATAAGTGAGTACATCTCTTTTTAGAGAGCAAGTATAGGGAAATTACTGCTGCATCTTATCGTGGAGCTGTTGGTGCATTACTGGTTTATGATATCACCTGACATGCTAATCCGTTGCTAACATGTTTGCTTAATGTTTCTGTTAGTTTTATTGTATTTCTATATACTTTTTTAACTTTGATGTTCTCCCTATTGAATTGGTTCTTCCTCCTCTATTCTCTTCAATTGTAACAAAGTTTCTTCCTCTACATTTCTAATTACTTAATAGAATTGTTTATTATTACACAAAAAGACTATAATTGGCTTTCAACTAAGAAACGCATCGTTCTCCATTCACACGCTTAGTTAATATAGATTGAGATGGAAAATTGAAATTTTATTTAGTTAATTTAAAAAAAACTTGGAAACTATATTTATATGATTAATTAATTCCTTGTAATTTAAAAAACACGACTATTAATATATATTTTAAAGCATTATTTTTATTTTCTATTGTAAAAAAATATATTTTCCATGTTACAAATATTATTGCATGAATTTTTTAAATTCATTAATTTATAAATTATTTCATTAACAAAGACTATTGAACCATAACCATCAACTTAAACTTTTCTCTACTTGAATCCAACTAAAGACATATTTGGAAGATGAATCACTGAGTGTGATTCGAAATGTCAATCCAAATAAATACACATGATTGAATCTATAAAATTTCACATGCTTTTCTTGGATTGTGGAAAGATTATACCTACTATGTTATATGAATATTTATTAAATCTACCTATTGCACTCTATGTTATTGTAAATACACAATGTAAATTATGTACTGATACTAACAATGAGCACCTACCCCGAAAAGTACTACTAAACAAATGTCAACATGTCATGCTTACAACAAACCTATGGATCTAAGGTGAACTTGTAAATGGATCTCTTGGAAAGGTCAAAGATATTGTATATCCCATTGGATCTAAATCACCTGAATTACCAACATATGTTAGAGACACATTTGATAGCTATATTGGTCCACCATGGGATTAAACAAACCCAAAAACTATACAAATACAACCTGTTTCTTGAGGCAATCATAGACAAATACCACTATCTATGGAATGGGCTATCACTATACACAAATCACAAGGCATTACACTAAATAAAGCAACAATCGATATTGGGAAAATTGAAAGACAAGGCCTCAAATTTTCAACAATGTCTAGAGTCAAATCCATAATAGGCCTTCCCATAGCGCCTACATTTACTTTTGATTGCTATTTCAAAATGAAAAAAATCCATACAACATTATTAGAAAGAAAGAAGGGCCTACAATTGCTTTCCCACTAACATGTTCAAGTAAGTACATTTACTATATTGTCTTTCAAGGTTATAAAATTTTATATACTCCCTCCATTATTAGAGGAAAAACACTACAACTAATCAATGACAACATTTTTTCCTTGGCTCAAGAAAAGAAAAAATGAAGATTTAACCTCTTTCTCTAAACAATTTTTTTACATTTTTAAAATCGCTATACTTACATATGAAGATACATATTTCCAAGTTATATTTTTCCTAACTGAAAACATTGTGTTGCAATGTTTACAAATTTCAGGACATCAAAAGAGGAGCTTCAAAAAGAAAATGACACTCTCATTTCATTTTAATACATGTAAATTGGCTACTACTCAATCACATGAATTTACTTGTTTAAAAATGATGAAGACGTCCACAACAATTATATAATGTAATTATACATATTTGTATTTAAATATAATGAATTAGGTAATGTTCAAATTCATTATTGTTTTACCTTTACATTCCTATAGGCGTGTTCCATGATCCTTCTATGGATGCAAGTGCTAATATTAACTCATTCCAATACTAATATGAATAATCACAATTGACCCCTTCACAACTGCTAACCACTCTCCCCTACCTAACACGATTGACATTGATTAAATAGTAAAGTCAAATGTGTGATTTGAATTCCACACGACGTCTATACAACCATTAGAATGCACCTTTGACTGTACGCGGCTTCAGCAGCTACCATTCACGCGGAGAGAAGGCCGACATAAACAGCGTTTTCTCGGAAAGGTTAAGTTAAATAGCTGAACTCCAATGGAAACAGAAACGTGCACGTTGTGTCGGACCGTATTGAAACTTCTCCGTTGAATGTTAACTCCAGCCCTCTTATTTTTCAAACCCAACAAGTCAATCGGCCTGTGGGCAGAAGTGTCAGTTTCTCAAACACACATTTTGACCAAACCCAGTCGTACTTGGCTCTCGTTAAAACTGGTATAACAACTGGCTCATGTGATATCGAGTTTGAAGGCTTCCAGAAAAATAATGTTGTTACGTAAACAAATTCAGTTGCAGGTCGGTGGCGTAATTCTTATTTGCTGCTATTTGGCCGCCCATGCCGTTGCACTATGCGATCCTGAATGGTGTGGACCGCAGCTGAATGTGAGTTACCCATTTTGGATAAAAAATCCAAGGTGTGGACTCCCGGGTTTTCAGATCCAATGCATGGAGAAGGAGAATGGGAATTCGAGCGGGAAGCACGGTATATTTCTTCGCACTTATGTAAATTCCAGAAAGATGGAGCTTGAGATCCTGAAGCTCGATTATATGGGCTTTCTGATCATCAATTCCACTGATCTAAAAGCCATGTCGTGTAATGGAAAAGATGATGCCTTTGTCCTGTTCGAGTTGCCTCTGGATGGCCCCTTCACCATCTCCTGTGTCAACAAATTCGTGGTCGTTGGTTGCAAATCAAAGGGTTCTTTCACTCTTAATGATCAGGTAGGGAAATGTGAATCTACATGTTTAAATCCACGTAGTCCAGCCTACTGCAATACATTTTCGTGTTGTGAAGCTGGTATTCCAGGAAGTGAGAGGATCATAAATTTCACGGGTGGGGGAAAAAAATATGAGGATTTTCGCGAATGCGGATTCTCCACTATTCTTGAACCACTTACTTGGTATTTACCTGAAGGAGACCATCGCTTCCTTACCAGAGGACATTACGGACTCCGCCTAGAGTGGGGCATCGGCGATGGGAATTGTTCGACGGTTAAAGGAACTGCCAATTACTCTTGCGACGGTGCAGCTCAATGTTCTGACGCGATAGCGGCTGGCCACGTATGCAAATACCGTACGGGCTATCAAGGGAGTGGTTACTTTAACGGCACCGGTTGCAGAGGTATGATCTAGAACCGTTATCTCGTATCATATGCTCTCTTTTACTATCACTGCCTTTTAGATTCCCCTCACTCGATGAAAATCGATGTACAGATGTGGATGAATGCAGTCAAGGAGAGTTGAATGAGTGCGTTGAACCATCGCAGGGGGGTGTATGTCATAATTTGCCTGGTTCTTACAATTGTTAATGTGCAAGGGACTACAGCGGAGACGGCTTTCAAAACGGGACAAGATGCCAGTCAACGAGCTCAAATAACTCCGCCATTAAATATGCAACGATAGGTAACGATGCGTCATGTCTGTGTTTCTGATCGTTTTTGTAATTGGCCAAATTTTACCTTTAATCATTGAATCGGATAAAATTTAAGAATTTATTTTTATAGCTAACTGTAATTTTATTTCAACGTCTGGTCTGGTAAAATACACAGGATCCGTCTCTTCGTTTGTGGTTGTGTGTATAGCAGCGTCTCTTATTATTTGGTGGCTAAAGAAACGCCACTTGAAACTTGTAGAGGCCAAGTATTTTCAGCAGTTGCAGCAATTCATCGCTTCTAGAGTGGGTCGAGAAACCCTAAGAATGTTTTCTGCCAAAGAGTTGACAAGAGCTTCTAATAATTATTCAAAGGAGATGGTGCTGGGAAGTGGCGGCTTTGGAACTGTGTTCAAAGGAATTCTATTGGATGGTACTCTTGTGGCCATTAAAAAGTCCAACCAAGCTTTAAATCTAGAACATGACCATGAGTTTCTTAATGAAATTGCAATTCTCTCCCAAATTAATCACAAAAACATAGTGAAATTATTAGGATGCTGCATCCAAACTAAATTCCCATTGTTGGTATCTGAATTCGTTCCGAATGGAACACTGTTTGAACATTTACACTGCAAAGAGAGATCTTTGCCTTGGGCGTCACGTCTGCAGATTGCAATCGAGACGGGGGAGGCTTTGGCATATCTCCACTCTGGAGCATCTCAACCAATTTTCCATCGGGATGTAAAGTCGTCTAATATTCTTTTAAATAAGAGATTGTCTCCCAAAGTTGCAGACTTTGGGATTTCTCGTCTCATCTCTGCTTCGAATAACACAAATCTGACCACTAATATAATGGGCACAAGAGGTTACGTAGATCCTGAGTACTTCCAAACGTATCAGCTCACCGACAAAAGTGATGTATTCAGTTTTGGTGTTGTCCTGATTGAACTTCTAACAGGACTGATACCCTTGAGTGCAGAAAGGATCAGCGAGGAGTGGAATTTATCTACACTTTTTCTTGCCAGAATGAAGGACAAACGCATCAGAGAAATCTTAGATTCCAAAGTATTGAATGAAGAAAACCTGCAAGAGATGGAAGATATGGCAATGTTAGCAAGAGAATGCCTTCATTTGGAAAGGAGGAAGAGACCATCGATGAAAGAGGTGGTGGAGGAACTTGTTTGGATAAGAGGTGGCACAAGAAGGACAAAGTTCCATGACAGTGACGACGAAATACGTGAGCAGGCAAGTATTTCGAGAGAAGCATCACAAACATCAAGCGAATTCAGGAGTTACTCTTTTCCTTCTACAGCAGACAGTACATCGGAGGAGTTTCAGATGTCCATCATTGGGAACTCACATGCCAAAGTTTAATAATGGGGGCACACAGGCTTGAAGCTGCCCCCATAATAAACATCTACTGTAAATTCTAATATTTTTTCAGAATTACTGTTCAATATTTTTTTAAATAGAATAAATATATATGGTTGCAAATCATAATGCTACTTGGGTTCTCAAAGATGTCAGCAATTAGTACTAAAAGAGAATGGGTCCCTACCTTGCATAGGAAAGAGCAATGAATAGGCCTAAACAGCATTCAAATCCAACGCACAATGACAGCAAAGGGATGCACAGCATAAGGCTAACTAGAATTACTATGAATATAGACATTTATTATAAGGGACATGTCCCCATTGTAGACGCAAGTATAGAATAGAGATACAAAATATAAAATAATAGAAAAAGATTACATCTAATATTGTAATATGTGATGTACTAGACTATGTCAAAATATTTTTAGAATGAGTATTCAACATTTTTTAAAGAGAAATATAAATAAAAATAAACATGATTGTCAATTGTAATGCAATATTTGTGTTTTAAAAGTTGTTAGTAATTATTTTTTTAATTAATTTTTATTTATAATAAGGTTATTTAATTTTAGCTTAGATGAACAAGTCAAAGTAATCATAGAAACAAAATTATTTTATATTTCATAGATAAAAGAAAAGTTGAAGATGAAATATCTTAGTTATTCTAAATTTATCATATGAATTATCTTAAAATAATCAATGATGTATTATCTTTAACTTTATTTTAATATATATATTTTCTAAAAGTTAAATGATTAAACTAAATTTAAGATGAAACTAATTTTATTTTGTAAAATACAAGACCACAAAGTTAACACAAGTTATTGATAACTCTTTTTTTAGAAGCTATAAGAAGGTGGAACTAATTGGGAATTCAATTATTAATTGCAAGGTAGTATGACCCTAGGGTGAGTTGTAGTAAAGTCCCTTTATCTTTAGACTTATTTAATTGCATTGTAATGCTAAAATTTACAAACCTATGTCATTTTCTTTTTAGTTTTGTGTATTTTTTAAAGAATAGTGTCTTGATACATAGATATACTGATAGATGACATAATTTAGTGCAAATTCATGTTATTTTCGCCATACTACCTATCTATTTTAACATGTTTCTAAACACTTATTGTTTACCTCAATCTTATGTTTTTTAGTACCCCATAATTTCCCATTTTTTAAAGACTTTTATTAGAAATGAACCCTAAGTAATTTATGTGAAAGACCCCATCATTGGTCATTAAGAAACCTTGACTTGAATGATGTAATTTGTAATAATCATGTTTTGATAATCAAACTTTGGCCTTGATGGATATTTTAACAATGATTAACGAGACTTCTTCATTAGTTGGTAATAGTTTCTTATAGTACATATTCTAATGATTTATTTTGGAACCAACTGTGTAATTTTTAAGAAAATGTTTTTATTGCACTTAATGATCCATCATTAAGAAGAGGATGGTGAGGAATTGGATTGTAGAAATATTCTTAAAAAGATGTAAGTGACTAGATGGCTAGATAGCTAGGGATAATTATTAGTAAGAGGGGTTGGGGAAAGATAAAAAATAGAGAAAAAGAAAGAGAAAATAAGAATAAAATAAAGTGTTAAAAAACTAATAAGAATTAACATTTACATATATATAAATGTGAATATATAGGTATAAAAATAATAATATAAAAGTAATAAAAGCATGGGAATAGACACAAACACATATAATTTATACATATTTTATTCTAATAAAATTATATTCTATTGTAATAGAATAAACTTATTTTATAAACATATGCATGTGTATATGGATGGATGGACATGGATGTATGCATATGTTTGTATGTATAAATACATACATGATGCAAGAGACTCACCATGCTCTGATACCACTGATAAAGTGAGAAACCAACCTTCATTCACATGCTCACAACAATTTGAAAATTCAACTTATAAATGGTTTGAAACAACTCAAAAATCTATAAGAAGTATTTGTCTTTGTTCATTCAAAATCTCCTTCAATTACATAAAAAGAAAAAATTATGAAAATACATTATTTCATAGCCATATGGGTTGATTAAAAACATTAAAAATCTAGTATGAGATTGAAACATGATAGAAAAAATCAAATACAAAATGGTTTCTCTCAATCTCTCTTGTTTCACTCAATTCTAGCTCCTTCAACCTGCATTCATCATTAGAAATCACTGCATCAAACAAACGATGAAATCATCAATCTTGTTGTTGTTGAAACACACCTCCAAACTTGCAACAAAAATGTCTTCTTGGTCTTTATCAACCTTCTTTCAGCTTAATCTCTCATGCTCCCTTCATACAAACTTCATTCCACTATCTTCCAAAATGTGGAGCTCACTATCTCCCTAAAACATAGGCTTCTATGCAAATAGAAATCTGTAACAATGGAGTCTTGAAATCCTCTCTTCAATCCAGTATCATCTTATCATCTCACCAAAAAAAAATCTCAAATCCATCTCCCCAAATGAAAAGGCACCATAATATAGAAGTTCTAGAATGAAAAAACCACTATGATTTTCCAAAACCACAAGAAAAAAACCTCCTTGGAAAACCCATGCCCCATTTGGAGAAATAATCATAAAAAGAATAAAATTACTCAATGATCATATGGCCTTCACATGAGAACCTAAACCATGGACAATAAAATTTGGTCAATTATAACATCTCCATTGATCTTCGATAGCCCCAAGGGATCCAAATATGAACATGCACCAACATGCAAAGATGTTGGTACAAATATGCAAATGCATGCAAAGCATGCAAAAGAACATGCAAGAAAATGAATGCAAAGTGTTCCCCACCTAGAAATGGATGCCCCAAAGAGATTATTCCAATTTAAATTCCTTGGAAACATTTATCTTAGCATATTTCCTCCAAAAATTGCATTTACATATCACCACAAGGGAAAATCACATTATTGCAAATCAAAATATTTATTTTCCACACACCTTATCTCTTATTGAAAACAACAAAAATAAAATAGCAATATTTTTGGTGATGGAAGATTTCTTGTACCCCTAGATGCTCTTGCATCAATACATGTGTGTGTGTGTTTGTATATAAGTTATCATATATGTGTATTCATATATACACATATATACATATACATATATATATATATATATTGAAATATGAATGGCCAAAATTATATTGCTATAATTGTAATATTGCATCAATTCTCTCTCATCTACTAGGTAAGTCAAATTACATGATCAAGGACTTCATCAATTATATAAATTTTATACACAACAAAAAGGTTGAAGAAAATGTGATCCTTGTTATCTTTAATGTGGTGTCTTTAGTCACCAAAGTTCCTATGTGTATCACAATGGGACTTATGGTTTCAAATATCATATCAATATTTTATCTCTTCTTTGATAGGTAAGTCAAATTACTTCATCAAGTGCTTCACCCATATTATGAATTTTATACAATAAAAAATATCAATGACAAGGATATCCTCATTAGATTTGAGGTTGTTTCCTTATTCACTTAATTTCATCTATGTGACTCAAATACAAAACTAGTGATGAAATCACTTTTCTTGTCAAATTGTGTCTTCAATCCATATTCTTTACTTTCTAGGATGTGTTCTATGATAAATATAATGAAGAGGACATGGGTTCCCCTTTCTCCCTAATCATCACTATCCTTTTTATGGAATATTTTGAGAAAATATGGTTCAAATGTTTACAATGAATGTTTAAATTCTCTATTATGAAGTTTTAGTTTTTTTAAATTATCACGATGATTTTTTCTACCTTGAACCTTTTTACTATTCTCTTACTAGAATCATCAGTGTATAAATACAACTAGCAAGACTTCCAGACTCAAAGCTTTGGTTTTTGACTTTCCCTTTTCTTAGCAATGTTTTTCTCTACTTTTAAGACCCTCATAAAATAGAAAAATAATATATTAGAGCACCAAATAAGAATTGTAGAATAAAAGAAGTTATTGAGAATGATATTATATATAATAAATATTTTTTACAATTTATAGCAGACTTCCTTAGGTCTTATCCTTGTGAGATGGGGGTTATGAACCTAGGGGATGGTGAATTGAAAGTGGGGATCTTGAAGAGATTCCTAAAAATATATGAATTTAATCAAAGTATGACAAGCATGAACACCATGGGGTGCATAAAAATATTAATGAAACTCTAATATTTAAATAACCATGACAAAAAGGAGATAATAA
>VDFB02086081.1:133563946-133622075 GCA_007258455.2 Sequoia sempervirens | reverse complement strand
TCACAATAGATGATTGTACGTTACTTGAAAGGAACACAAAACTCAGAGAGAATGCACTTAAGCCACATAGCCTTAGTAGTTGAGTTAGCAAGCCCCTTGAACTTTTCCTATGTGGATGATATAGCAATAACATTCTACTTCTTTCTAGGCCAACTAATAGGACCTAAACCAAGTGAAAAATTATAACCTAAAGTGGACTTGAGATGCTTAACTTGTCACTAGCCCAATCTAAATCTATAAAACCAACCAAGTAAATTGATTAACCAAATTTGTAATGAATCCAAAAACCAAGATTACCATGAAGGTAATGAAGGATCCTCATATCTTCTTTCAAATGCAGCTTGTGAGGTTCCTACATAAATCTTGAAACATGCCTACTGCATAGGAAATATCTAGCCTAGTATGAGTCAAGTATATAATACTACCAACAAGTTGTTGATACAATTTAGCATCAACCAATGATGTAGTGCATTAAGTCTCAAGCTTGACTCTAGATAGAAATGGATTTAGATATGGTTTGCAAGTAGTCATGTGAAATTGTGCAAGTAGATCAAGATTATACTTAGGTTGTGTAAGAGTGATCCATGAAGCAGACTGTGACATCTCAATTCCAAGGAATTAGTGCAATAAACCCAATTTTGTCATGTCAAATCTAACCTAAAGTGGTCTCTTCATTACTACAATATTAGATGAAGTACTCCCAATAATCAAAATATCATCAACATATAGAACCAATATCAAAAGTGAATCATCATACCATAGTAGAAACACATTGGGATTTGAATGGCATCTTGTAAAACCAAAAGATAAGAGGTAGGTATCCATCTTGGCATACCAAGATCTAGGAGTGTTTTTTAGGCCATAGAGATATTTCCTAAGTCTACAAAGTAAGAATGAATCTTGAACAAACGCTAGTGATTGTTCCATGTAGATTTTCTCCTCAAGGTCTTCATGAAGATATGCACTCTTCACATCCATCTATACAACCCACCCATGTGCTCCAGCTATATCTAGTGTGAGTCAAATTGAAGTCATCTTGGAAACTAGTGTAGAGGTTTCTATATAGAAAATGCCTACAACCTTTGAAAAACCTTTGGAAAACAACCATGCTTTGTACTTATCAATTGACCCATCTACGAAAAATTTAGTTTGATACATCCATCTGCATCAAACTATCTTCATTCCCTTAGTAAGTGAAGTCAAACCCCAAGTGTGATTTATAATCAAGGAATCATATTTCTCATCCATATAAATATCCCAATTTGGTATGCCTAATACCTCTTTGAATGTATATGGATCAGAAACCAAGGAAAATAAGGCATGTGGCACCCCTAAAAATATGCCTGAATCTATTTGTCATCTATTGGATTCTCTACCCATGTATCTACCCTATGTAGAGTGTGAGATGTGTGTGATTCTAGTGTGGAAATATCAACTTACAATGCAATCCTCAAACTAGATGAAGATGAATCATCATCATTATCAACACTATGAGAACTAGTGGAAGAAGAAGATACTACACGAGGAATTTGTTGAGAATGATTTGAATTATCAATACTGTAATCAAGTTTTGGAGAGTTCACAATATGTTGAGAAGTGTCAAGTATAGTTTCAAGAGATATTTATTGGAACTTAACACTTCTCTCAATAAAAAAATCATGTGTGGTATGGTGGAGTAGGCGATGGCCTTTTACACCATCTAGACATCCAACAAAGATGCAAGGTTTGGATTATGGATCCATAGCCTTGTGATGTTTTTGAGAATGTGTGCCATGGCATAATAGCTAAAAACTTTGAAATGATCAACTATTGGTTTCCATCCTTTCCAAGATTCAAAGGGAGAGATACCCCTCAAGAATTTATGTGGAACTCTATTCTATATGTAAAATGCATAGTTGAATTCTACCTAATATGATGGTGTGAGGCCCTTAGAGTGAGTCACATAATTAGTCATCTCTTTTAAAGATTTATTTTTTTCCATTTTGTAAAACCATTTTGTTGTTGGGTATAAGGAATTGTGTTGCATTTGATCTATCCCCTCTGATATGTAAAGCTACTCAAAATGATTGTTGACATACTCACCCCGATCATCTGTTCAAAGAACCCTGATGACTTTCCCTGATTGTTTTTGGCAAGAGCTTTGATATCTTGAAAAGTTTCAAACACATGATTTTTTCCTAAGAAAGTCTATACCCATGTAAAACATGAGAAATCATCAATAAAGGTGAGAACATATCTAGCCCTTGTAAAAGATGGATGGGTAAAATCCCTTGCAACATCACTATGAACAAGTTCTAAAAATTGTGTTACCCTCCATGATTTTCCTTTGTCAAATTTTTCTTCTTGATGTTTTCCAAGTGAACAAACTTCATAAAATTTAGCCTTAGCTAATCCCTTTCAACCATATTCTATTGAAAAAGTTTCTCAAGGTAGTGGTAGTTAAGATGGCCAAACCACTCATGCCATAATTTTCTAAATTCATCCAAATGAGTTAGTAGTGCTTTTGGAGAAATATCTATGGAAAAATTGGAGAAGGTAGATATAATCTGGATTGGTGCCTCTCCTATTACTACCAAAATTTTTCTTTGTAATTCTCTTATCTCAACTAAATTTGGAGAGAAGTGTACTCCCATGCTCTTCCATAAATGAGTTATTTGATACACTAAAAATAGATTAGTTGATAGTGAAGATATACTTGGAACATTTGAAATTATTCCTCTTGTTGGTACAAATAAAGTCTTGTGCCTAGTTAATTCCTTACTAGGAGACTTAGGGGACTTATTCACATGTTAATTCTACTTAGGTCCTAAGATTCTTTATAAAAGACTTAGTTGTTATGCCTAGATTTGTATTTTTCTTGGGTAGTTGTGATAAGTTGTCTAATATCATAAGATTAAGAAACTTGTTATAATCTTATGACATCTTATGTCTCACCTTGGCTATATAACCAAAGGTCTCTTATTTTTAAATCAATCCATTGAATAATATTTACATAATTGATAGGAATACACTTTATTCTTATCATAGTGATCTTCTCTCTTTGTGCTTTCCATTTGGCATGTAGATCTTGCATGGCTATCTCCATAACCAATTCTAACATGGTATCAAAGTGGGTTGGTTTCCTTTGGTTAGCCATTTTTTGAGAGATTTTGGTATATATTGAAAAGTTGAGTATGCTCTTCTCTTGCACCATTTAATGATCTAGAGAATCAGAAAAACTTGATAGAAATACCAATTTTTTGGGGGGGTTTCCTCTTTGTGGCCTTTTATTGAAAGTTCAAATTAGAGCTTTTTGGTGCAAATTTGAGCTCACCATTGAGTTAAGGGTTTTTGAGAAATTTAGTTTTTCCTTTTTTTTCGTCTAAATTGGACATATGAGGCTAGATCTACGAGGGTTTGAAGCTAAAGAGTGGTTGCCAGATCCAAAAGGTAGCTACAATTTTTGGTCAAATGTGACCTTGCCATTGTGTCCAGAAGGGTCAAAAACCCTAAGATCGACTACCAAATTATCAAAATTGAACAGCTTTGCTCAGGGCTTGAGGAAAAAATATCCCCCCTTGGTCATATAGACACCATAATTGCTTCATCAATAGGGTACGGTCACAAAAAAAAATCAGTCGGTATAAAATTTTTAATCAACATTTTAAAAAAATATGAAATTTCTTATAAAGTTTTCAATAATTTTTAGAAAAAATTCATTTGAAAAGTTTTTATTAAATATTAAAAAAAATATCTAGGTACCATGGTCTATAGACTTTAAGTCTACAGATGTGTACTTGTACCCACAGACTTGTACTTTGTACTGTTGAGGCCATGTTGCCTATAGGCCATGGCCCTCGTGGCCCCACTTGGCTAATGATCAATTCCTGAGAGTATTTAAAATTTATCAATGAGTTTTTTAAATAAATCAACATATTCAAAAAAATAGGTAGATAAAATACAACGAGCCATAAAAAGAATATTGCATCGATTACCAGTAGATTCTGACAGTGAAGATACCAACACTTGCAAAGGAATATTTTGGTAGGTGAAGAATATACCAACGGACAGGAGAATATTCCAGCTAGGGGAAGCCAATTTACGATGGTCTCGAAGCTGTCAATTTTAACACAATATTTTTAGCATCTTCAAGGTATATTCTCTGCTAACATCAGTGTGATGCCAACAAGGTCTTTTTAAATTTTTAACCCCCCCTCCTTTTGCATTTTGGTTTTGGAGGGAGATTTTCAAACTTAGATAACTTGAGCTCAAGGTCTTTGATTATCAAGCAATTTTTTTTATTTGGGGCAAAATTTCATGCTCTTCACAGTGGTCTACATGTTTGATTCTCATGTTTGGATTTTCCAGAAATTGTAGATTCTCACTAGTGTTGTTGCATCTTGTTTTGGGAACTTTAGGGGCTCCATTCTTACTCCTATGGTAACATTTTTGTGTTCAATTTATTTTCAAAGTGCATAATTTTTCATGTACCTTTTAGTGGTATGATCAAATTGATCTCATTTTGTACCAAAAATTGTACTTGATTCATTAGCCTATTTTTGGCATTTTCATGTACCAAGATCAAAACCACTTCATTGTTTTTGGAAAGTGGCATATGTAATCACACTAATCATAAAGTTTCAAGCTCATATATTTCTTGGGGGGTTATTTGATTGAGTGAATTTGGGGGAGTAATAGATTATGGCTAATTCATTTGTGTTAATCATTTGAGGAGGTATCATGGGTTTTTCTATTGATCCTTCTATGGTAATTTTGAATAGGGATAATTATGAGTCTTTGAAGTAACATATCCTAACACATCCCAGGTGGCTTAAGCTTTTGTCATACCTTTATGGACTCATACCTAAACCAGACACACCTTAGAAGCAATCAGTTTGGGGTAATAATAATGACCATATTGTAGGATTAATTGGTACATATACTAGTGTTGATATTCCTATGGAGATCTTAGATAGCGAGTGCCCACACACACTTTGGACCAAGATTTGGGAGATCTTTGGAGACCATCACATCTCTCCATTCCTAGATGATCCTGTTGCAAATTTTTTAATTCCCCTTGATGCTATTGATAATATACCCTTTGATGATGATACTTTAGAGGAGTTTGAGTACAATAAATGTCTTGAATGTTCAGTTGACAAAGAGACTTCTCTTCTTGCTTCTCCTCCTCCTATTGAGATCACACCTTCATCTACTATTGCATATGATGATGCTTGTATTGCTATAGATATGGCTTCTTGTGATTCAGTGTAGCAGGATATATATTGTCTTCTAGATGAATTCTTGACAAGTATTTCAAACTTATTTGTGGAGTCTCATATTTCATATTTGGGAGACCTCATTCATTGCTTTCATCTTCTCCTTGATGGGGATTATCCTTCTTTATTTGTTGTGAGGGAACACTTTGACTCTCTTGTTCATTCTCTACATGATCATCCTTTGCAGTTTGACATGAGTGTGGATGCTTTTGGACAACATTTGGAGGAGACTTCTTTGTCTTTAGAGGAGATATATTTGTCTTTGAATTATTTTCTACATTCATCTCTACTAGATTTTGGATTGTCCTCTTTAGCAATCTGGCCCCGAGAACACCTGTTTGGAGTGTGTTAGCTTTTGGCATTGACATGGAGTGTATTTGAGTATGCTTCAGAGACATCATACACCATCTATCTTCCTACATCTTCCTTTTAAGATTGTAAATAACTATTGTGCATATATTCTTGGTTGATTTCTTATTAAGGGCAGGAACATTGTTTGGTGAGATTGGATCATCTTCAACATTCAATGTCAAGTTTCTACAATTTTAGGAGACTCGCCATTGAGGTGGGGCTAAATAGCCTCTCTTATTCTCTCTTATGGGGGGGTCTTTTTCCTCGCATGGGGTTTTTTTCCTCTCACGCATCATTGAGAACTTTTTGTATCTTTCATCTCTCTTTTGGGGAAGATTTTTGTCCCACTGGGTTTTCTTCTTTTCTTTGTTTGTGAGAGATTTCATTTGCATTTGTACATGGGTACCTAACATATCCTAGTAGTTGAGACCCATCTTTGCATCATTTGCATAATAATCTACTCCCTAAGTTGCTCTTAAGTGGGGTGTTGACATTAATAAAGTATTGTACCTAGTTAATTCCTTACTATGAGTTTTAAGGGACTTATTCACATGATAACTTTACTTAGTCCCTAAGATTCTTTCTAGAAGACTTAGTTTTCATGTCTAAATTTATCTTTTTCCTAGATAGTTGTGATATGTCATCTTATATCATAAGATTAAGACACTTGTCATAATCTTATGACATCTTATGTCTCACCTTGGATATATAACCAAGGGTCTCTCATTGAATTGATAGGAATACAGTTTATTCTTGTCATATTGATCTTCTTTCTTTGTGCTTTCTATTTCGCCTCTAGATCTTGGTAGGATATATCCTAGCCGATTCTAATACCTCCTTCAACTTCAACAAATGCTCTCCCTTCTACCAATGTTGGAGTATCATCACCTAAGGTGATTGTGGACATACTTGATGGTTCTAAGGATGAAAAGATAACCTATGAAGAACCCATATGGTGTGAAGCACCAGATTCTATAATCCATGATGGAGATAAATATGTTGTAGAAACTAAGGATTTTCCATTTGATTTCTCTTCGTTCTTAGTATTTTCCTCAGTTTATGAAGATGCCTTGATAGAATCAGTTAGCCCTATATTATTTGTTTTGAGAATTTTTTGTGGAGACTCAATTTGTTTCCTCATGCATTGATGTTCATTGTGTCCAAGGTTTTTACAAAAGACACATTTAACTCTCTTCTTACTTTGAGAGTCCTTCAAATGGAGTTGTCAAATTTTCCTTCTTTCTTAACTTTCTTATCCTTTTTAGTGTTCTTCTTCTTCCCTTTTAAATTTTTGTGTGTTTCATTCCTTGCAAGTAGGACTTGAGGCTTAGTATCAACAATAAAGTTATCAAGTGTGGGCATTGACCATGAGGCTTCAAGAGCCTATTTAGTGGAGTAGAAAGTTGATACAAACACAAAAAATCCTAGACCTAGCTTGGAAAGTAGAAAAAGGATTAATTGATTCTCTTTCTTGACAATCCCACAATCTTTTAATTACAACTTTAAAGATTTAGTGTTCAAAGAAGTCTTGTAAAGTTGAAAAACTCCTAGGACTAAGACCTAAGAGTTGATTTTCCAATTCGTGGCTTCTAAGTTCATCTATTTTCCCAAATAGTTTGTTTAGAGCTTTCAAGTTCTCATCATGGAACAAAAATTCAAGAGACAAATTTAAACAGAGGAAAACAAACACTTGATCAGATTTATTAAAAAATGTTTCTTTATCTTTAGCTATTGTAGGTTCTTTCTCTATTCCCGTAGTTACCCTATATAAACCTTTGTTCTTAAGCACAAGAATTACTTTCATCTTCCAATCATGATAATTTGAAGGTGTCAGGGGTAGTATAGTTACATTAGACTCAATGCCACTAGACTTTAGACAGTTGCTTAGTTGTAGAAATGTAGAAATGAAAAACTTTAGAAATGCATGTAGAAGTGAAGGGAAAAAAATAACGCACAAGAGCACTTTTTGAGGAAGTGTGAAAATGAATCACACACAACACTCCCTTGATTATTTGTCACCCCCCAATTTGGCACTCTATAGGAGTGCTTGTAACTACCCCAAAAAGAGACATAGGGGAGAGGACCTAGTAGTTGAGCATGCTTCAATAGTTGTGATAGTAGTTGTTCATATAATGCCCAATAGTTGTGAGAGTAGTTGTTTATATAATGCCCAATAGTTGTGACATGACTAACTTAACTTAAACAAAATGTATTCCTTTGATCTAAAAAGCAACCAATCATGTGATGCCACATCAATGCTCAACTACCCACAATGTGAATGCACAAGTATTGGTAGAACTTTTTTTTTTGGGCCTTTCTGAACACCTTTATTTTGTATTCCTTTAATCTAAAAAGCAACCAATCATGTGATGCTACATCAACGCTCAACTACCCACAATGTGAATGCACAAGTATTGGTAGCACTTTTTTTTTGGGCCTTTTTGGACACCTTGACAAAAAGCATGCTGATGTGGCATCATATTTGATGATGTGGCCCTGAAATGAAAATTATAAGTAGGGGACTTGCTAAGTAAGTTGCTGTAAAATTTTTAGAGATTTGAAATTTCCATGTAGGATTTTGAGAAGCATGAAGTTAGGGTGTACAACTATTGGGTCCTCTCCCCTAAACTAGAACTTCATAGAATGAGTGTGATACTAAGCTTTTTAGATTTATGGCGAAAAAATATGCACTTTTGCAAAAGATAACACTCAAATCTGGGTTACCAAACAAAAGCTATGATACAATGAACACACAAAATTTGTCGTCTTTACAAAATAAATTTTTAGATTTTTCGAAAATAAATTTTAATGGAAATATTCAAAATAAGAGATGGGAAAATTTTGAAGAAACTTAAGCCCCCTTAGATTAAGTTGGCCCACCTTCCCCTAGAGTCCAAGTGACATCCACAAAGGGAAGTGTAGAAAATGATGTTAATAATGTGCCCCTCTTGCAACTCAAATTTTACGCCTTTCCAAGCACTCAATCTCAATCTGCAATCTGCAATCACTCTTCCCTCGCCCATTCAAATTTGCAAAAAGTTAATTCCTGCAAAGGTAATTAGGGACTACACCGAGCTAAATCATGTCTACACCAAGGGAAATCCCGCCCCAAAATGAACACAGGTGATGAAAGACAACACGGGACAGGCACAGACCACCACGCACCCTGAGAATAGATCATGCCTTTACCAGATCAGGTCGTGACCTTCAATTGGAGAAATCGACGCTTAAGGGTCTCTAATGATGCGTAGACATATACACTGCAAATCATGCCAGTGATTAAGACATGTCGTGGCACCTTCAAATGCCACACGGATTGACTGATTGACAACTCACAAGTGTCAAAAATAGGCGCCTAAGCAAGTGGATGTCTAAGAAGGCTTAAGTAAGTCTAAGTGTATTTAATATAAAAATTAATATTTTATTGGAAGGTCATGATGGAGAAAAGCGAACTCCTGGACAAAAAACACCTATCTATGTAGTTATATCATAATACCCGTCTCCCATGCTGGACAAAACGTCCCAACGAAGAGACTTAATAGACGGAGCTGAATGTTGACGGACGGAGATGGATGGAGTACGGGAGTCTACTTACAAAATTTGAAAACGAGCAGTGATTTAAAAAATGAGCGGCAATTTTAAAATTTAAAAATGAGCGGGTTGTGGGAGGTTTAAAGTCATTTTGAAAAACAATCCACCAGTTTTGCAGGTGTGTCGGCTATGGAGAGCGAGGAATGACGAATTGACACTGGTTGATTGTGGCCAACTGGAGAATGATGAGGCTATAGTTTTTGAATTCTCCAGTGGCGAGAATTTCCGAAGATGCATTTTGGACAGCAGTAGATACAAAACAGGGGAGGAATTTGAAGAACAGAATGTGTTGTTGTTGGGTGTGGGAATTTCAGGCACGAGAATGTTTCTTGATCTATCAAACCACAACACAACCCCTCCATTATCGTCGGCTGCTCTGTAAGTAGATTTTTTATATCTATTGGCTCGTTCTGAGACCTTTGTGCTACAATTTCAAGTTAGTTGTTTCTTGGTTCTTGTTTACATTATTTGATCACTTAGGTGGGTTTTTGGCTTCTGATTAGTGTAAGGTCGTGGGTGGGTTGGATTCATCGTATATATCCTTGTAATTCACCGATTGTTGCTGTGTGTTGAATTTTTATTGGCATTTTTCAAGAACGCATTTTTTTGTGCTCTGGATTGCTTCGAATCCGAGAGCTCTCCATGACAGGATTGTTCAATAGCCTCATCACATGCTCTCCATCTGGGAACTTACTACATCATTCTTGGCCTTCACATGTAACGCAACACCAGAGAGCTTTGGTGGGTTTTTTTAACACTTCAGGAAAAGGTATCTGGTTGCCCATAAACAGCGTTATGGTCTTGGGAAACTCGTTTTTAGGGCCATAAAATTTTTCAATCTTTTAGTGAAACTTTCTACATTTATTTCGTAGCCGCTGCAAAAGATTTTGAGGGTTTTGAGCCCCCATTTGCAGCTTCTGCCATTTCACTAACCACGATTAGTTTACATTTACCAACATACTCCCAGCTTGTGCGAAGAAAGGAACTTTGGAACAGGGTATAGGTATCGATAAGGGCATAAAGGATGGGGTAATTTTATTAGATGATGCCATTGGAAATGCTCTGATAGACATGTACCTAAAATGTGGAAGCACAAACAAGGTACGTGAACTGTTTAACATAATGCTTCGAAGAAATGTGTTATCACGGAATGCCCTGATTGCAGGATCCAGGGACAACTACTTTAGTTGATTCTCTGTTCACTAGCTCCAACCCTTTCAACTTTTCCAGTCCATCGATTTCAAATATGCAGGCCACATGATCCCTCTCCTAGTTATTGAAAAATGAACAAATGTCCAGAAGTGCATCTTGGGTGGTTATTGACTAATGGAGGAATTTTTCTTCGCAGCCCATGTACTGCTTCATATCTTCAAAATTGGGCTGCTTCGTTTCAATCCATTTTGACAACCTAGCAAATGCTTCCTCTTCTTTGTAATACTTAACCAAATGGACCCGAACAATTTTCATTTGAAGCTTATAGCCCTTACAAATCCTTATTATGTTCCATACAAGAGGTTTGTTAGCGTCACTAAACGGAAGCTTTTTCTTGAAGTATTCCAACGCTTGCTTGTAACCCAAACCTCTCATAACATACAGATGTCTTTTGAAATTGGTGCCCTCCGTAGCAGATATTACATCCTTCTCGCGACTGGTAAGCAGAAGTCTGATGCAATTCGCTCTGTCGTTGCTCTTTGGCAAAAGTTTAGCAAGGATTTCAACACTGGGGACATTTTCAATGTACATGAATATATTCTTAATACCATGTTTTTCATCTAAGAGTTCAAAAGCCTTATTCAGCCGCTTCTTCCAATGTTTGTCTTTTTCTATCTCTGATGAAATATCTTTTAATTGCAAATTCTATAAAATGTTTGATCACAAACCAGGAACAATGTCTGTATTTGATATGGAACCTTCTTTCACACTGTCCAACCTAGTTATTTCTATTCTTAATTGCTTCCATTTCTTGTTTTTGAGATCATTTTCAAGCATCAAATACACTTTATCTCCAGCTCTCGACTTGCCTGTGCTCCAATCACCACATATGAAAACCGCTACTGTTGCCTCATCCTCCTCTACTTCTAGCATTTTTTTAATGTTCACTGAACAAAATCACAAGATACATGTAAACATATCCTATAATGAAAGGATAACCGTTATCTACATTAATAATTAAAATAATCAAATGTTTGGGTCTACACTTGGATCATTGTGGAGAAAGCTAACTCCTAGACAAAACACACCTATGTCAGGTTATTTTTCCACTAAGGGATTGCTAAAGAGTTTTATTTGTTCCAATCGCTTGAGCCCCTAGAGCTACAACATTGTAGTTTGTTGTCTTCACTACCCACCAAATTCAAAGACCTAAGGAACCTATGGCATTTGGATTTTTGCTCTTGCAAGGCGTTGAAATTTTTTTTGGATTCTCTTGGAGATTTTTTCAGAATGATTGGATCATATTTTATGGATTGGTTATTAAAATTTGTAGTTACAACACAAAGTTAAGTTTACTGTATGGTTGTGGCAAATACACAACTTTTTCTAATTTTAGTTTTCTAAAAATAGTTCCACTGTAAATTTCTGATTTGACTATTTATTTTTTCTTGATTATTTTTTTTTAATCTATAAAAATAAGCAAAATGCTCATCCAATTATCAAGAAAGTTGGTTATAAATTAAAACAATTTTTGACGTTCTTACAAATGGCGGCAGCATACATTTTGAAAGATTGTGGTAAGGGCATTTTACAAACAAATGGCTAGCATTTGATGAAGTTTACGTGTCAAGGAACTCTCCAAAGCTGAGCAACTTCAAATGATTGAAATGCACAAATTGTTTTTCTGTGTAATGGCCACTTCTACCAAAATTTATGTATTTTCCCAAATGCATCCAGTGGCATCTTTGCTAATATGTCTCGTCCATTTGGCTTAGCAAACCCTTTTCAGATTCAGTGTGTTTGGCACCCAACATCTAGCAGTCAATTGTGTAAACTACATATTTTTATATCACAAACATAACACATTAATAGTTGTTAATGGTCAATTTTTAGTTATTGAGATGCTTTCACCATATCTAGAGGTGAATTTGTTGTTAGCATGAATCAAAACTAGATCATCCTATTGCATTTTGTATGCTCTAGGCTGTAATGAGGATGACATGTTTAATATGATGATAGGTGCAAGAAAGTTCTTTGAATCTTGTGGATGTGTATGTCATTTTAATATTTTATTTTATTTTTGAGAATTTTATATTATTTATGAGTTCATTTTGTTACTTGATATAAGAGCAATTTTGTGACATTAATATTCTCTCATTGCAAAGGTTAAAACCTTATATTTTAGTAATTTTGATTTTGAAAATTTCTTACATACTTAGAGTGTTGTTATAGGGAATTTATATTTCTTATTTGTTCCTAATGTCTTGTGTTTCTAATATAGTCCACTTTCATGCTTGTGAATATTGTCTTTGATATATCTCATTATAATTAATTTAATTTGCTAGTGGATTTGACCTACAAGAACACATTCTTTGTTTGACTCGAAAAACTCCTAAACAATGTATCTAGACACCACTTTAACATAGATATCTAGAGGAAAAAGTGAGCATCTTTTCAAAATATATGTTCTATTAGATCAATATTGTGTAACTCGTATCAAACTTGTATGATATATCAAGTTTATGATAGAATTGACCCAAGAGATTCTTAAATCACTTTAGACTCTAAGACATTCATTGGATCAAAATAGATAAGTTCATAATAATGTTAAATTGATTTTAAAAAACATCAAAAACTTCATTTTTCGTCATCAATTCTAAAGCAAAATACATTTAACCCACTCATTTAATTTAAAATTTTTAAATTTGGATGAATGACTCCCCTATCCTTCTATCTTGATTTGACTAAAGACACTCTTGATATAATTTGATATTGTATAATAGTATTTAAAGACATTTAATGCATTCATTTTAATAACTTAATCATTCAATAATATTTAAGAGATCATACGACAATTATTCTAGAGAATAATACTTAGCAACACATTCAATATGGTGCAACCAAGAGTAAAGAATCCACTTGCTTAGGAATTTGTTTATAACTTTCAAAATTGTTCAATTTCAACGGATTGATCAAAGGTGATATCTCCTTGTGACATAACAAAAATCCTATAAGGTATTTTAAATATCAATAATCCCAAAGCTTTTTAAAAAATGCACAAAATAATTACAGTTTGGAAAGCACAGTGGGTTGCAGGTGGGGGATACATTACATAACTAAAACCAAAAGGTTGCTCTGAAATTTGAAGGTGGACTTCATTACATAATTGAAAAGGGACAGTGTGTTTTCCAACATTGCAAATAATGTGAGCATTTTTTGTTCCCTATTGGAAAACACATTGTCCCCTATTAGTTATTTCCAATGTTGGAAAACACACTATTCCTTGTTGGAGAACACACTATCTTTGATTGGAAAACACACTATCCTTTGTTAGTTATTTCCAATGTTGGAAAACACATTGTCCCTTGTTAGTTATTTTCAATGTTGGAAAACACATTGTCTCCTATTAGTTATTTCCAATGTTGGAAAACACACTGTCTCTTATTAGTTATTTCCAATGTTGGAAAACACACTATCCCTTGTTGGAAAACACACTGTCCCCTATTGGAAAACACATTGTCCCTTGTTAGTTATTTCCAATGTTGGAAAACACACTGTCCCCTGTTATTTATTTCCAATGTTGGAAAACACATCGTCCCTTGTTGGAAAACACACTGTCCCTTATTAGTTATTTCCAATGTTGGAAAACACACTATCCCTTGTTAGTTATTTCTAGACATTTTACATTCTAATGATGTCCCCTATCCACTTTTCCTACAGAGGGGACAATGTGTTTTCCAACACTGCAAATTCATAAGGAAATAGTTGACAAGGGACAATGTGTTTTCCAACACTGTAAATTCATAAGGAAATAATTGACAAGGGGTAGTGTGTTTTCCAAAATTGTAAATAATGTGAGCATTTTTTTGTTCCAATCAAATGAAGAAAGTGAAATTCCAATTTTACTGTACCAAATAGTTCTAAAATTTTAAAGTGAACTTCATTACATTAATGGTGTGTACAAATCAAAAACTTTCATAAGGAAATATATGAAAAAGGACAGTGTGTTTTCCAACAGTTTAAATAATATGAGCATTTTTTTGTTCCAATTAGATCAAGAAGTGAAATGCCATTTTTATTTTACCAAAGATTTGTTATAAATTTGAAGATGGACTTCATTGTATTCTTGGTGTGTACAAAACAAAAAAAAAATTATAATGATAAAATTGATAGGGGACAGTACGATACACCCTATTTAGAAATTATTATTATTCTTGATTATCATTAAGGTATGGTAGTGAAATTATTATTCTATTTTTTGTCATGTATTAAAGTCTCAAGGATCACCCTCATAAATTCTTTATAGTCTAAATAAGAAATGGATTCACTCTCTATATAAATATCAATGGTCATCACTCAAAGGTGATTTTTTAATAGCTCCAAAAAATATTTTTTATTAATATTGGTGAAGTTTAGTAGCACATTGTGAAGAGTATTATATCACATATCAAGTCAAAAGATTATACTCTATATAGTGGTTGTGCATATGATTCATTAAAGGTTGAGGTCTCATGTTGTAAGCTCTTAAGAAAAGATAGTAAATGCAATTATATGAATTAATAATTCATATTTTTATTAATTTATTATGTCATCAAATTCTAATGTGAGTGTTTGTGTAATTGGTCATATAGTTGGATAATCCTTAAATAGATTCTCTAGTCACAATTTTATCGCATGGTATTGAAGTAGTGGTTTTAAATCCCAAAAGACCTGAGAGAGAGGGAGTGGGAGAGACTAGAGAGAGAGAGAGAGGGAGTGGGAGAGACCTAAGAGAGAGAGAGAGGGTGAGAGAGAGAGCTAAGAGGAAGATGAAGAGTGAGAGACAAAGAGACCTAAGATGAAGATGGTGAGTGACATAGAGAGACCTGAGAGGGAGACAAGGAAAGATCTGAGAGGGAGATGGAGAGTGAGACAAAGAGACTTGAGAGGGAGAGAGAGAGAGTGAAGGAGGGGGAGAAAGAGGGAAGGAGAGATTGTGGCTTATGTAATAAGAGATTGTTGTATTTGGAATTTAGTATAACATTTTCTTCATTCTTAGATGCATATTAGCCTAAAATAAGGGAAACATGAATAGGTAGGTAGAGAGAGGTAAGGTTGAAGGAATTTAGGGAGAGGTAGGTAGAGAGAATGAGGAAAAGATGCAACACAATTTTTTCCTCATCTCCATTGCTCTTACCTATTAACACCCCCTACTATTCATTGTCATGATCTTCTAACATTTTTTATATCTTTTACTAGAATCTTTAGATTAGTTGCTCCCTCATCAACCCTTAGGATAGAAACATCCCTTTCTTGGATAGAGTTTTCAATGTCTTGAATAATTTTATGCAGCTTTGTAGCCACTTTTTTCTCAGCTTTGAGAGCATCCTTATGATTAGAGAATGTAGATGTTTCTTTTAACATGTTCTTTACAAGACTTGTCTACCTTTTTAGATAAGCCTTTCATGTCTCCACCCAAATGATTCTCTTTTTTTGCACTTAGATATGATTTTTCCTTTTCCTTGTCATCTATTTCCAATTGTATTTGTTCCATGGAATTCTTAAGTTCAAGAATCTTTGAGTTCATTTGTTCAACTCCACTTATAGCATCATCTCTCACATTCTTTACTTGCACAAATTCATATGCAATATAAAACATCTTGACTTTATCCACTTCTACATTGTCATTTTCCCATTGCACATACTCCACATGCACCTTCCTCAACTTCTCAAGAGTGGGAAGAATCTCTTCAGTCAATACACTATCTATCTCATTCACTTTGGCCTACTTCTTCATATTTCTTTTCAAAATACATGAGACATCAAGTATTAGAATACATGAAATGAAAAAAGGAATCTTCTCTAAAACACATGAAAAGAAGCAGACCAAAGTGAATGAGATAGATAATTTATCGACTTAAAAGATTCTTTCCACTCTTGATAAGTTGAGGAAGGTGCATGTGTAGTATGTGCAAGGGGAAAATGGCAATGCAAAAGTGGATAAATGAGCCATCTCTTATTGTCATAAATCCTCACCATTTCATTGCTCTGCCTTCTTTACTCACTACCCCTTTGGTTGTATTTCCTTGTATTGAAAATAATTTCTATTTCTTGCAAGCCCCTATCAAGTAACCTTCTTTCATTTCATTCAAAGATAACCAATGATCCTATACACATCATGGTGACCTCCCTAAACATGTCCTATCCATTCTTTTAGAATCTCAATTGATCATCCTAGTTCCT
Organism: Sequoia sempervirens; assembly: GCA_007258455.2. NCBI lineage: Eukaryota > Viridiplantae > Streptophyta > Pinopsida > Cupressales > Cupressaceae > Sequoia > Sequoia sempervirens. The sequence goes on along the minus strand of VDFB02086081.1, from coordinate 133,605,501 downwards.
CATGTGAATAAGAAAAGTCGTAACCATTATCATTCAATACCTCTCTCTTGTCTATATCATTAAGTGATAGGGGTATGTGCAGGATCATGATGGGCTAAAAAGTGGTGATATGATGGGTATGTGTAGAGTATCTGGCTAATGAATTTTTTTTTTACCCAAAACCAATAAAATGAAAAGGGTTTTTAAAGGAGATTCTCAACTTTCCATCAATATAAATTATGCTTTACTTTGAATTTAATAAATAATTATTATTCATTTTCTATTTGAATTACGACTAAAATCTTGATTGATAGGCCGATTGAAAAACATCTATAGATTTCAAACGGTATCACATTTTTTGAGTTTGAAACATGAGTCACATTCTATGCTTTGCATACTGTAGGATTAAAACAAAAATTGAATTTTATGAAGTTTTGACCAAGTTAAGGTGGTCAGACATATGAGTTTTTATATTTTTTAAAATTTGTAATAAAAAAATCATAATTAATTATTTACTCAAAAAATTACAAAAAATATGCATCACATCAGGGATATGAGTCCTATACTTATATCTAAAATATTATAAAAAAATATTATCGTATTATTGTGGTTAGAGTGGTCAGACAAACACCTACTTATTTTTTCCTAAAATTTAAGTACTATTGCATTGAAATTTCAAATTTTCACCAAATAGATTTTTAAAAAATAAACCTAGTAGTTTAGAAACTACATTCAATTTGTTGGGTATGTGTAGGATCATGATGGGCCAAAAAGTGGCAATATTATGGGTATTTGTAGGGTATGTGGTCGACGACTTTTTACCCAAAATTGATGAAAGCGAAAAGGTTTTAGGAGACTTTTCCACCAATATAAATTATGCTTTAATTTGAATTTAATAAATAATTATTATTAATTTTCTATTAGAATTACGACTAAAGTCTTGATCGATAGGCGATTGAAAACATCTATAACTTTCAAAGCAGTATCACATTTTTGAATCTAAAATATGCATCACATTCTATGCTTCACATACTATAAGATTAAAAAATAAATTTCATGAAGTTTTGACCAAGTTAAGGTGGGCATCGGTTTTTATTTTTAAAATTGTAATAAAAAATTCATAATTAATTATTTACTCGGAAAAAAATTACAAAAAATATGCATCACATCGGATATGAGTCCTCTACTTATATATAAAATCTTATAAAAAATATTATCATTTTATTATGGTTAGGGTGGTCGGAACACACCTACTTCTTATTTTTCTCTTGAAATTTAAGTATTATGCATTGAAATTTCAAATTTTCAAAATAGATTTTATTTATTTTTAAATAAACCTAGTAGTTTAGAAACTACATTAAATTTTCTATAGATTCTATTTTTATATTTTTTTGAAATAATATAGATAACTTATTCAAATTTTTACGTCAAGTTGCCTAACACTGATTTTTTTAAAAAAATTGCCACTTAAGGGCCTATTTTTTCCATGATGATCCTGCACATATATTTTTTCCATGATGATCCTGCACATACCCTACTACAGATTCTATTTTTACATATTTTTGAAATAAGACAGATAACTTATTGAAATTTTTACATCAAGTTGCCTAACTCTGATTTTTTTAAAAATTTTGCCACTTATGGGCTTGTTTTTCCATGATGATCCTACACATACCCATAGTTCATTTTGATAATCAATGTAAAGCACTAAAACATAAATACAACACCCAATTCATATGATGATGACATTAATTTGGTAGATGAACCCAAAAAAATTGTGGCACATCTTTTGTCAATAATATAAATGTTATTGCCTACCTGTTACATAGACTTTGTGTTACTATACACATATTTTGTATACACATGTTTGTATTATTATAAAGAAAACCTTTTATAAGTGGTTAATTGGAGCATTATACCTTATTGTCATTTGAGTTAAAAAATAATGATAAATTTTGTGAGAGAGAGATGGGGAAAGAGGGAGAATCATATCACTCATATCACTCAAATTTGGTAAGGGAGAGATGGAAGGATGGAGTGAACAATAAAGGGAGGGGTAGATGGAAAGAGAGAGATGGGGAAAAGAAGGAAAAAGGGAGGGAGAAAAGGTTAGGAGGGATAGTGAGAGATGAGAGATAGATAGAAGTATTTCCAATTGTATTTATTCCATGGAATTCTTAAATTCAAGAATCTTTCACTTCATTTGTTCAAATCCACTTATAGCATCATCTCTCATTTTCTTTTCTAGCAAAAATTAATATGTAATACAAAACCAATTGAATTTATCCACTTTTGTATTTACATTTTACCATTGCATATACTACACACACACACCTTCATCAACTTCTCAAGAGAAGGAAAAATCTCTTTAGACAATACATTATTTATCTAATTCACTTTGGTTTGCTTCTTTTTAAGTGTTTTTAGAGTAGATTCATTTTTCATTTCATACATTATAGTATTTGCTAGGTCTCTAGTTCTACATTTCCATTTTCTCATTGCACATAGTACACATGCTCCTTCATCAACTTCTCAAGAGTAGGAAGGATCTCTTCAATCAATACATTATCCATCTCATTCACTTTGGTCTACTTCTTTTCAAGTTGTGTCACTTGAGTTCTCTAATCAACTCTCTCTACCTACCTCTCCCTCTATTCCTTCAAACTTACCCCTCTCTACCTCTACCTCTCCCCCTCCTCTCTCTCTCTCTCTCACACCACCTCTCTCTACCTCTCCCATCCTACATAGATCCCTCTCTCTACCTTCCTCTATTATGTTTGCCTTACCTCTCTCTACCTACCTCTCCCTATCTCCCTCCCTCTCTCCCTCCTTCCCACACAACCTTCCTCTAGGCTCCTTACTTCCATCTCTCACTCTGTCTATACCTACATGTCCCACCTTACTTCTATCTTTCTCATTCTCACACACATGTACAACCTCTCTCCACCTACCCCTCCCTACCTCCCTCCCTACATACCTCTCTCAATCTCTCTATACTTACATGATGTCCCACCTTACTTCTCTCTCTCTCACACACACACAACCTCTCCACCTACCCCTCCCCACTTTCCTCTCTCCACCTAAAAGGGCTCTCTCCCTGCCTCCCTCCCTCCCTACTTCTCTCACACTCTCTATACCTACAACCATGCTTAGATGGTGAAGGTAGTGACCATTGAGTAGAGTAATGGGAAAATGGAAATGTAGAACTAGAGGCAACATGTACTAGAATGTATGAAATGAAAAATGAATCTACTCTAAAAACACATGAAAAGAAGCAAACAAAAGTGATTTCTATATATTTGGAAAGGAGTATTACATCCACCAAACAAAGGACAAGAAACAATTTTTTCAAGAGGATTGCATCCTATAGGCATGAAAAATATCCTAATCAACTAACTTCGATTCTTCTTCAATCACCCCTCTACTAACCATTTAATTAATTCATCTTAATTCCTCTCTTAATCAAATAAACTAAATTTATTTGATTAAATCATTATCCTCTTTTGATTAAATAAATCATTTTATTTATTTAATCCTAAAATCTCCCTTTAATTAAACAAATCAATCTTATTTCATTAACCTCTAAAGTTCTTCTATTAAATTAAATTAAACCTCTAGATCTAATTTAATCTATCATCCTCTTTAGTTAAATAAATCAAAATCTTTATTTAAGTAAGTCTAAACCATTCTCCTCTCAACTTTGATTTATTTAAATCCTAAAATCTAAGTCAAAATTGTCAAATCACCTAACCTCCTCCTATTTAATCAAATCCTAATTAAATCTAATCCTAATCCATGTCACATCATCTAGTTTTTCCCACTTGCACAAATAAATCAATTTAATTAATTTATTAAATTTTGATTTTCTCTCAACTTGGCATCTTTGAGGGAATATTCTTCCAAATTTGAAAATCCCTCCAAATGGGATGAGTCCTTCCAACAAGGCATTTATTTCATCTTACAAGTCCTTTTGCCTTGAGCCAAGTGGCCATAACTCCATTTGACTCTCCCTCCACCTTGTCATTTCACTAATTTCAAATTTCAACTAATTGCATTTATGGGAACACTTGTCAAAATGTGCTCACCCTTCATCCTCTCACATTTTGACAAGTGGAATCTTGTCATTGGCTCAAGATTAGTCCCAAATTGCTCCATTTTGTTCATTCCTCCATCTTGTTTGTCTATAAATGAAAGGCTTCTCTTTGTAATTAGCATCCACAACTTAGAGCACAGTTACTTTCTTCACATTGAGAGCTAATTTTATCCACTTCATAGCATAGCATCTTCAAGGCATTTTATCATTGAGCTTGTCAAGGGTTGGGAAAGGGCCACTTTTCATATCAAAGTGGCACCAATCCACTATGGAATAGGTATACATTTTGCTTCTTTAAGCTTTCAATTAGTTTATGTTGCTATTTTACTTATATCATGAGGCATGATGTATTATTTCATAGGAGCATTAGTATGTTTGCATAATTTGAACTAACCCATGCTAATGAGTGTTGGAGTTTAAGTTGTTTGTAGATTTATGGTGCTCACATATGGCGCTAAAAGGAGGGTTGTAGCCCATGATTTCAATTTTAGCATTCAGATATAGATTGAGTTTCTTCAATAACTAATATGATAGTTTAAACACTAGATTTCATTGGCTAAAAGGTTTCAAAAATCTAACGAGCTTTTTCTATGTTTATGCATTTTGAATACATTTCTACCTAAGTGATAGTCCCTGTTTTGTCTACGTTTTGGCTTGTGACAGGCATTAGATATTAAAATCACTAACCAGTTACATTCATTTTCATTCAGATTCTACTTTGTCTGTTATAGACAAAACAATCTATAGAGATCTTCAACCTTTTAGCCTTCTTGGAAGTAAAGTGATAATTTTATGTGTTGTTCCATGTAAGAAACAATAAAGCCTCAACCTTTGTATTCTATGTTCTCTGTATATTCCCATCGCAAAGGTGTCATACCGTTTTGGCTGTGAGCCTTCACTTAAGCACCCGATTCAATGAATAATTTACAAAGACTTGAACTTCACCTCTCAGAAGCATTGGGAAGAGAAATCCTCCCTCTCTCTCATCTGTGGCATTGACAAAATGATTTTGACTATCCTCATCACACCTACCTAGCAAAGCTTTATACAATCTTTGTGCTCAGATATTTTTCATTAGATTTTTCATCTCTTTTTCGATACTTACCAATTGCATAGTGTCTTCCAGACTAAGTGCCACATTTCAATAGCATGTCTTTAGTATTTTCCTTCCTTGTTTAATACTATCAATGAATAAAAACTTGTCTAGGGCACTGTAATTACCCATCTTATCATAGCACCTCCATATTTTTTTTCCTACATAACATCATATATAATATTTTGGTTTCTTTCATGGATAGAAACCTTTGAACTATTTTATTTTGTACCTTGTGTTTGTTGCAAATTTATCCTTCAATATAGAGATATGTTTATAACTTGTTTTTTGTGTTGATAAAAGGTGGAACTTTAGTTTTTATGAACTTGCATCTAATAAACGATGGATTTATTACTATGTTTTATATCATGGATGGGGATTTGTAATCGTTGGGACTGTACTCGTTATTTTGAATTCTAAATATGTGCATTCAATGAATAAATTTAAACTCTAGATTTCCTCTTTGATTATTGGTATACACGTACCTTGGAGAATAATCAATTGCCACAGAAGCTTTCATACGATGATAATATGCAATTAAAAGATTCATTGTGTGTGGTTTCCTTCACTCTAGCCAATGGGCAACATTAGGCTAACTGTTCATCAACGAATGCGGCTAAACCCCTACACTGTCTTACCAGTTTCTGCTATTCTGACAAAAAAACTAAGATGTTACTTTGTTGAACAACCCGATGCCCATCAGACTAACTAGTTTCTCGCATGCTATGTGCCATTAATTAAAAAAAAGGATTGTATCATGGATTATTATAATTTGGCAAGGAAGATTGATTCTCTGCCTTCTTAGATTCTGCATTGAGTAACCAATAAAAAGTTGCATCGCCAGTCAACTCATGTAGAAGAACAAAGGGAATAAATGTGGTCTTTGCAATGCTTATGAATGCACATTGATTTGAAAAGATCTTTCGATGCTTTCTCATAAATGCTCCTATTAAATGAAGATTTGAAAATCCATTTTCTTTTGATAGAGATCATGGGATTTCCTCATAAATATAAAATCTTTTTGTCTTTGATCTTTACGCGGCATGTAGGTCATGTTTGGAGTGGCAATAAGTGCCATTATTTTCTTTAAATGTTCAAATCTCAAAGCTTATTTCTAGTACCATTTATTCGAATTTGGTTGCATACATTGAATAATTAATATAAATTCTTTTGATGTTTGGTTTGATCATAAATTATAACCTTGTTATCTGATTAGATTTAAATACCAAGTGACCAAATTTATTTATTTATTTATTTGACATTAAAATAAATCTTATTTGTGATGGAATAGGAAAAGGAAGGAGGAGTGATTTTGTTTGTGCAAAAGACTTGCAACATTGAAGCATAAGAAGCGAGCTTTGGAAGAATCTTGGAGTTAAAGAGAATTGAGCATTAAATTTGGGGTTGATAAAGCATTTTTAAATGCTTAGAACTTCCATTCTATGCTTTAGTTTTCTATTTTAAATCAACTCACATCTTTTTGGGGCTCTAAAAAGAACATTTCAATTTTTGCTAAAAAGGGCTTAAAAAGAACTTTAGGACAAACTCACTAGGTTTGGTTTGAGGATTAACAATTGAACAAGGAAATCTCCATATTTCATTTTGGTGCTCTAAAAAAGAATCAAATCACTGCTTTGTGGATTTAAAATGAACAAGTGCTTCTTTGTTTTGTAATTACTTATTCAAAGTAATATCATTAAAAGGATGTATGTGCTTCTCTCGCACCTCACGGTGATCTTGAGAATCAAAAGGCCTTTGGTGACATTAAGTTGTGTAAGTAATTACCCACACACTTCAATTTGGATTTAAAATTGAACAAATCTTGCGAGTGTGAGTGGAGCATATTGCATACATTCTCTCTCTTTGGTTTGCAACAAAGATTGATCGAGTTACAAATATGTTTGCTTGCTTTTGTTTATCTTAGAGGGCCTGCCTTGTGGGAAAAATTACTCACCCAATGGAATGACCCAATCGGGAAACACGCTAAAGCCAAGCGACTTCCACCTGGGATATAAGTGTGGATATTGGAACAAAGGCCAATATCAAGAGGATTATTCTAGTGAGAAGGGAAGCAATGGTCTCTCACCGCACAGATGGTCCCCCACAAATGGAATGCCCACATTAAAACCCTTGTTTAGAAAAGGCAAAAATCCTTGATCTATTTGTTGGTGCAAGAACGATCGTTCTAAAGCTTCCCCACACTTTTACGACTTTTAGTAGAAATGGAAAGTATGCCATGGGAGATTCATGGGTACTGATGCTTGGTTGACCCAATAAGTGAGTGCACTATAAGGGGGAGCTTGTGTGGTCAAGCATCTAACCATTCATTGAAAGTAGGCATAGCTGGACTTGTCCAAGTGGGGATTCAACAAATACAGTATTTCATATCCATAGGGTTGTGATTGTTCTTGAAATCAAAATGTTTTGCTTGCTCATAAAACATTGGGAAAACAAACATTCAATATTTTTCATCAAATTTCAAGCCATTTAGGAAGAAAATATGTTTGATAAAATTCAAGTGTTATTGCTTGCCCTAGGGATTCTATCCATAGAGGTTTCTAAACATTTGGATTTAAATATCATTTTTCTTACTAAAGTCAACAATAGGTAACTTTTTCCTTGATTTCATTGAAGTTCCATATGATATACTTTGTGGAATGATAAGAAGTTAAGACATTAGACATCTAGTTCAAAACCTAATAAAAAATTGTTTGTGGTAAAAAGAACTCACTAAGCAAAGCTAAGAACAATCAAACCCCACACATGTGTCTCAAATGATTTCATGCAAGATCAAAATTCAGAAACCGAAGTCAAAAGCTCTTAGTCCAAAATATCATCAAAAGCATCTCTCAACTCTATACAAATTTAGATGAAGACTACTTTTTAACTTTTACATAAGAGCTTCAAGAATCAATCCCAATTTGTATGAGTTCTTTTATCAAAAAAATCCAAATCCTTTTCGGGAATTTGAACACCTTGTTTAGGGTAAAGCATGTTCTTCAAAACGAAGGTCTTGTAAGCAAGAGTCTTTTTAGGTACACATAGGATCAAAATAAAACCTTCATTGATCTTTCAAACATCAAAAAAAAATCATCTAACCATCAACTCTTGAAAATCTTGGAAAAAATTCTCCATGTTAAACATTGGGAAAATCATTTGAAACAAATCCAAATCATCTTGTTTGATTAGCTGTGTGTAGATACATCCTTCTCCACATATCTAATCAAATTATCAAACCTTGTGGAAAAGTCTATCCCTTGATAACATCTAACATCTTGGGGTTTAGGAGTTCATTATCCAAAATCAAAATCCAATAAAAAATCATCTTGTTTGGTTAGGTGTGTTTAGATGAATCCTTCTTCTCACACTTAGTCAAATTAGCATCTTGAGGACAAATTTACTCTAGGACAATATCTAACCTCTTAGATTTTATGAGTTCACTATCCAAATCCAAATCAAATCAAATCTAATCCCAAATCAAAATCAAACATCAAAGCCAAGTCCTAAAGTTTAACATCTCCTTCAAGATTTCTCAAGAGTTCTAATCATCCATATCATCCACCTTTCACACATTTCAGGCCATCATACTTTTGATCCTTAAATCATCCTAAATTTTCTCTTTTGTACCTAAAAGTTAGATCAATCCAAAGAATTAGAGATTCATCTCTTACATTCTTGAAAATTGATCCCTATTTTATGGTGAAAACTAGATCACAACACAAGGACATGGAGACCAACAAAGAAACATCTAATTCGAGTGATTTTAGTCAAACTGCTCCCAAACTGAATCCCATTGGGTTTGGCAGTCTCACGATTAACCTTCATTTTTGCAAGACCATCAAGAGGAAGGTATCCAAGTAGAGGATATCCCCAATAATGTATTTAGGATGACACAAGATGAGATCACCAAGATGGTCCAAAATATCGAGAATCATTAAGATCATGATGAGACTCAATCCCTCACTATACATGCTTGAATTAGCAAAAAAAGGGGTTAAACTCCCTTCCAATTTGGATGTGAGTACCATTGTGGAACCGACTTTTGGGGTCATGCCTCCAATTTCATCCATGCCCCCAATATCATCTACACCTCCACTCCAAAGCATCACTCAACCAATCCCCCAAATTACATCATCCATTGCTCCAACTCAACTCATTGTTAACAAAGGGAGCACATTTCTTAATGCATTACAAACAAACCCCCTTGTGAATAATCAAGATTTGGACGCAAACACCATCTTGGGGCAATCCATCCCAAAAAATCCATCACATCCATATGTCCCCCTCACCTTTCATGATCCTAATGACCCATCATCATCATTTTACGCAACACCTCAAACTTCTCTCCCCATAACCTCGCAAGGAGAAGGAGACTTATTTGGACTAGGGGGAATCTTTGATCCTAAATATTCATCATTCCACCAAGGGAGTATGCCACTCACTTTTCCACCACTCCCCCATTTCCATCAATATCCACATCACCTCTTGGTTTAGGGCTTCCCCCTTTACCAAATGTCAATCAACAAAATCAAATCAACCCTCCAATCGTTAATCAAAATATCATACATAACCCTCCCATCTTGTCATCGACATCGCAAAAATAGATGGAAACCATCCTAATAACACAAGCCACCACCATCACATCATTAACCATCCCCCAAGTATCCCAAAACATGGTCTCTCAAGGACCAAGTGTATCAATCACACCATCCACCACCCAAATCTCAATCATGAATACAACGATACCTCTCACCACAACAACAAACACTATACCAAATCCACCGCCACCACCACCACCACCTCCACCTCCACCACCAAACACAAATACATCAAGCCAATATAGCATTGCATTACAAGCTACTCAACAAGCTTCCTATCAAAAGGAACTTCAACAAATCCAAAACCCACAAGCTAAACAACTAGCCACTCAGCAAGCACAAACACAATTAGTTGCATAGCAAGCCACTCAAGCAATGCAAGCCACTCAAGCCGCACAACAAGTGCAACAAGAACAGATGGTTGCTCAAGACAAAGCCCTATTACAACAACAACAAGCTGCCCAACAAGCACAAGCCCAAGCTCAGAAACAAGCGCAAGCTCGAGCCCAATACCAAGCTCAACAGGTGCAGACACAAGCACAAGCACAATACCTCACACAACAACAAGCCTACCAACAAGCGTTGAAACAATACCAAGAGTATCCCAAATAGCAGCCCAACAACAAGAATTGTTGGTGCAACAACAACAATAAGCTTAGCAATAGACACTATTAGTGTAATATAGCAACAGGATCAACAACAAGCATTGTTGATACAACAAGTACAAGCATACTTGGCGTAGCAGAATGTGCAAGAACCATCCACCAACACACCAACCAATCCACCCATCCCTTGAACAAGTGAAACACCATAGAACACCTTCATCCCACCCCCTAATCTACAAAATGATGTAGCGACACAGCTCAATTTACTCTCACAAAAAGTACTTGATTTTCAATCAAGGAAAACCATAAAGACACCCAACAACTTGTGTCCTTATCTATTTGATATGAGCCTTGTAATGAAACCATTCCCAAAGGGATTTGAGATCCACAAATTTGATAAATAACATGGGATGGGAAACCCTAAAGATCACATCAGGGAATTCCAAGTTCATTGCATGGAAGTTGCATACGACGATACATATCTGATGCAGCTATTTCCTAGAAGTTTAGTTGGCCACGCCATGGAGTGGTTCTATCACCTTCCTCCTGGAATCAAGAAGTTCCAAGCGATAGTGGATGCATTCATAAAAAAATACATATTTAATATCGGTATGGATGTCAGTCTAGAGGAACTATCAGCCCTTAAACAAGGAAAGAATGAATCATTTGCTTCCTTCCTACAATGATGGTGATCCAAGGCCAATAGGAGCAAATGGGTCATGCCAGAAGAACAAGTTTGTACCATCATCTCTAATCTCGAAGGAGCCTTGGCATTCCATCTCAAGGTGCAAGGGATCACCACAAATGATCAATTGATCCTTAAGGTGCTTAACATTGAACGAGCCCTTATTTCACAAGGAGGGACACCCACATATCCAGAACAATAAAACAATCATCCATCCAACAGCTATAACGAGAAACCTTGCACATGGGAAAGGAACAAAAATGTCACAAATGATGGTGTGGCTAATGCTAAGGTCGTGATTAGTGCTTTGAGGAGAAACACCCAAACCTACCAACAACCACAAAACAATGATCGGAACAACACCCAAACCAATGTAGTATCACAATACCAACCAACCAACAATCTAGTTAATAACCTAAATAATCAAGGGGGACCACCCTCGTAAAAAAAAAATCCCACCAAGTAGAATTACACTACCCTTGGAGAGCCACTCAAGGTCATCATGAAGAAATTGACAAATGAAAACCTCATCAAGGCTCCCACCTATGAGAATTACTAAGAACTAGAAGTCAAACCACCCTGGTACAACAAAAACCAGCTTTGTGACTTTCACAAAATTAAAGGGCACACCACTAATAGTTGCATGAGGTTAAAAAACCTAATGCAGGACCTCATTTATCAAAAAATCATAAATGTGGAGCAACCAGTGGGAAAATAGAATCTAAAAATCTACATGAATCTGATGCCTAACCATAAAAATAAAAGGAACAATAACAATGATAAGGGGAAGGCAACATTCAAAAGTGTCAATCATGTATGCGACCATGTCATTGCATCCCTGGATGAGTATTGCTTTGTTATCACCATCAAAGGATCCCACGTTGATTGTGTTGTCACCATAAGAGGATGGAAAATCACCATCACAGGGTCATCTTAGCCTCATAGAGCACTTACTTCCAAACCAAGATCCGTTCCTAGTGGCTATAATATCCTTGATCAATTGAAAAGAACTCCAGCTCATATCTCCATCATGGAGTTACTGAAGATAACATCATCGCATAAAAAGATCCTTGAAAAAGCATTAGCCTCATCCACCATCTCCGCAGATCTTGATACTAAACAATTCCAAGCTATGGTTGGAAACATCATTACCCCAAATCTTCTTACATTCTTCAATCAAGACTTTCCTGCCCAACCATCCCATAATCGTACACTCCATTTGGAGGTCCTAGTATATAAGAACAAAGTCAAGAAGGTTTTGGTGGATGGAGGTGCAAGTTTAAACATTTGTTCCCTCAAGCTCATAAAGAATTTGGGAATCTCAGAAGATTCCATTGAAAAAGGAAAAGGCATCACAATTAGGGCGTATGATGATCAAGAAAGAGTGTTTCAAGGAACTATCCAACTCCTTGTTCAAGTAGGGACAACAATTATGGAAACCACCTGTCAGGTCCTCAACCTATATTTTCCATATAATATTCTCTTCAGGCATCCGTAGATCCATGCGATGCAAGTAGTGGCATCAACCTTCCACCAATGTGTCAAATTCACATACCAAGGCCAAGAGGTCACTATACATGGGGATCTCAAACCATTTTCTTACTACAAGAGCCTAGAAGCCAAATATTATAAAATCCCCCAAGTGCCAAAAAATGATGAAGGCCCATCAACCCCATACATTGACCCAACTACTCTTTCCTCCACTTATGTGACAGAGATACTCGCCATCCCCACCATCTTCATTATCTAGGACAATGGGTGTGGACACTATACAATCCCAAAGAATTCCTTTATGGTAGGAGAGTTACCACAATATCCTAGGTCACGGGGATGACCGCAATCAAAGGATGCTTCATCATCCCAAACATTCACAGAAGGCTATTCCAACTTCTGAAGTTGGGGAGATCTAGGCTGAGAGATCATAGAAGAGGGCCCATCCTATCTCCTATACCAAGATAATAGACTAATAGTCAATCTACCTATGGATGACAACAGTAAGGGTTTACAAATGATGCTCACCATAGGCTATAACAAAAATAAAAACCTTGGCCAAAATGACAATGGGCTTCTAATACCTATTATTCCTGAGACACGAATGAAAAATCTTGGCCTCAGATGTACCCCTCTGAGTATAACCATACATGGCTGAAATCCCCCAGTTAAGAAGGTCAAAACTCCTCAGCAAATGGCAGCTGCCCTTCAATTGCCTGTATCCACTGGTTTGCCCTTAGATAATTTCACATTTGGCATAACCGATCATGTCTATAGTAGTAGTGATGAGGAAGATGCCATAATTGATTTACCTAGAGGCTCTTTGAAAATTCCTCTATCCTTATGCATAGTACCGTGTCATTTAAGTCAACCGGTCAAAATCATGAAATTTGCCTAGTTTACCCCCAACTCATCGACAATGACCAATGAGGACCGCCAATTCTTGACACATTCAAAAATGATGAGGCACTCTTAGAATTCATGAGACTGTGGGATAATATTCCATGCGGGGATCATAAAGTAGGATTCATCATCGAGTTGGATACACATGCATACTATGGGGAAACAATTGAATCCCTCAATCACAAAAGTGAAAAACTAAGAATAATCTATAGGTACTTGAGTGAAAACCACACTGTGGCACTCTCCAACCTGGAAATTTTAAAAAATAAAGGATGCATCTAATGGTGAAAACCTCTCTAAGGTGCCTGAGGATGGGGGATTTAATCTTCCTCTCAGAGCTCTACATTAGGAAAAATCAGCAGTTCTAGCCGAAAAATGCAACCCAGTCAACTTGGGAACAGAGGAGAGACTACATATCACATTTTATTCTCTAGTCATTACTATTAGAAGAACAAGAGCTCCAAGCAACTTTCTTAAAGGAGAGAAAGGTCAAATTTGCATGGAGAGACCTAAACAAAGCATGTCCGAAAGATGATTTCTCATTGCCTAATATTGACATGATTGTAGAAATGACAGTGGGACATGAAATGCTTTCTCTGATGGAGAGTTTCTCTAGGTACAACCAAATAATGATTTCTAAAGAAGGCCAACACAAAATGGCCTTCACTTGTCCATGGGGGACCTATTGCTGGAACATGATGCCATTCAACCTAAAAAATGTTGGGGACACCTACCAAAGAGCCATGACGTTAATCTTTCATGACATGATCCACAAAACTGTCGAAGATTACATTGATGACATACTAGCAAAATCCAAAAAGAGGAGAGATCAAATAGCAACCTTGAGCGCTATTTTTGACAGGCTGGAGGAATACAAGGTTCATTTAAATCCAAAGAAGTTCATCTTCAATGTACAATCAAGAAAGCTATTGGGATACATAGTGTCAATGAGAGGTATTGAAATAGATCTTGCCAAGGTAAAAGCAATCCTTAAGATGGAGGCACCCAAAATGTTGAAATAGTTGAGAGGCCTCCAAGGCAGGCTTTAGTCCATCCACAGATTCATAGAACAACTAGCAGACAAGCAAATCCCTTATTCTCACCTACGGCACAAGGGGGTAGTGTACAAGTGGGATGACAGGTGTGATGAAGCCTTCAACAAAATCAAAGAATATCTGCTCACACCTCTGGTCCTCATGCCACCGATCCCAAGAAAGCCTCTCATTCTCTACGTATTAGCAATAGCAGCAGCACTCAGTGCTCTTTTAGGTCAACATGATGAAAATGGGCAGATAGGGCCATCTATTACATCAGTTGCACAATGGTCAGGCATGAGTTAAACTACTCATTCATCAAAAAAATCCTGTCTAGTAGTAGTGTTTGCTTCACAAAAATTCAGACACTACATGTTGGCACACAAAATCAAACTCATCACGAAGGTCAATCCTCTAAAGTACCTACTGTCAAAGGTAATGCTCATAAGAAGGATGGCCAAGTGGGTCATGATTCTATCTGAATATGACATCGATTACATGGAACAAAAGGCAATCAAAGGCTAGATGATCGCAGATCAGCTTGCAGAAGCACCCATGTATTCAGAGAATCCAATCATATTAGAGTTTCCCGATGAATCCATCTTTAATCTCAGCATAGCCGACCACTTGAAACTCTACTTTGATGGTTCCTACACATAGCATGGATCAGGAGCTAGTGTCTTCTTCATCACCCCATAAGGGGATTGTATACCTAGATCCTACAAATTGTCATTCCCCTGCACTAATAACATTGTAGAATATGAGGCATTAGCCATAGGTCTCATAATAGCAGTGCAGTGGCACATCATGGCCCTTAGGGTATATGGAGATTCCCATCTAATAATAAATCAAGTGAATGATGAGTACCAAACAAAGGATGATAAGTTGACTCCATACAAAAAGTTGATAGAGAATCTCAAAGAATCATTCATTGATATCGCATTTGAGAAATTCCCAGAGCAAACAACAAAGCAACATATGCCATGGAAATGATTTGATCCCTGCTATTGGATATCCTTTGCAATGTCCCAAAACATGAATTCTTGGTAGAGCAGCTTCTCGTGCCCACATTTTAGGTACCAAAGTTAGAATTTGAGTGTGAAATCATTAGTCTTGGTGATCCTTGGTACCATGAAATTTATACCTACTTACAAATAGGAGTCCTCCCTGCTAACCTACCTTCGAGCCTAAAGAGAACCTTTATAAAAAAGACATCCCACTTTGTGATCCTAGGAGATACCCTATATCGTAGGAGCATAGAAGGAACCCTGTTAAGATGTTTGAATCCCGAGGAGGCCTTGATCGCTCTAACTAAAGGGAATAACGACATTTGTGGTTCACATTCAAGTGGTATGACCTTGGCCAAGAAATTGTTGAGGATAGGGTATTATTGGCCCATTATGGAAAGAGAAGCACATGACTACGTCAGTAAATTCTTGCAGTGTCAACAACATGGAGATCTCATCCATGCTTCAGCTCAAGAGCTTTATCCCATCATCACACCATGGCCCTTTTTGTAGTGGGGGCTCTATCTCATTGGAAAAATAACCCCCACCTAATCCAATGGTCACAAGTTTATCATAATCACCACTGAGTACTTTACAAAGTGGGTGGAATCCATACCAATGACATACATTACTAGAAAATAGATATCAAAATTCATCATGAAATATCTCATATGCCGCTATGGTGTCCCATAAGCCATTATCTCAGATAATGTGACACCATTCAAAAATCAGTATGTCTGTGACCTGTGCAACAAATTTAAAATCCAATATCGCTTTTCCACTCCATATTATCCCCAAGGCAATGGCCAAGTAGAAGCCACCAACAAAACCATTCTGAAGATCCTTAAGAAAACAATCAATGACGCATGTCATTATTGACATCTACAGCTAAATCCTATCCTTTGGGCCTATCAAACTAGCATTTATGCACCCACAGGTGCCACCCCATTCTCCCCGGTCTATGGATCAGAAGCCATATTACCCATCGATATCGAGCTTTTGTCACTGAGAATATCACTACAAAACCTAATCATGAATGAAGAATATTGAGTATCAAGACTAAATGAGTTGGAGCTACTAGATGAGCGGTGTATGGAAGCATTAAATCATTTGCAAGTCTAACAAAATTGACTCAAAAGGAGCTATAACAAGATTAGGAGCAGGACCTTTCAGGTCGGAGAACTTATGCTAAAGGAAAATCAGAAGAACATTCCAAATCCAAATGGTAAAGAAAAATTTGAACCCAAATGGTTGAGACCATTCATCATCACAGTGAGCTACAAGTTAGGGGCATATCAGTTATCAACACCAAAGGGGAACCCCTGTAGGATCCCATGAACAACTCCCATCTTAAAAAGTTTTATGCCTAAATCTTTGAAGGTACAAAACCAAAAAATCAAAAAATGTCTTGAAAAAATGGTTACCTTGATGAAAACCTAGCAAACAAGCATCTTGGTGAAAAAGAAAAATAAAAAAGCAAAAAATCCAAAAAAATCAAAAAAGGATTAAAAACAGTAAAAAGAAAAAAATCGTCCTCTAGTGAAAACCACTTTAGTGGCACTTTGGGCAAGTACCTTGGTGAAAACTTGGCAAGCAGGCGCCTTATGTAAATAAGCACTCTCCATCCACCTAGATCTTCATGGCTTATTCTGCATCATCCATCCATTATTCTTTCATCATCCATCACATTACATATCTTTATCCATCACCCATCTGCCTCCGCATCATAGCTTGGTCTTGTGTCTGTGTCATGATCCCTCCTAGTACTACTCGACCCATTCTTAAGGTCAGTTTGTCCTACCTCTATTGGATTAGTCTATTGTTTGACACTGGGGGCATGTTCTCATTGGATTGGATTCATGTATATTCTTGAAGTCCCTAAATAAAAAAATCCAAAAAGCATCAAAAAATTAGAAAACCCAAAAATATCAAAAAATAAGAAAATCCAAAAACATCAAAAAATAAAAAAATCCAAAAAACATCAAAAAATAAGAAAACCCAAAAACATTGAACATAAAACCAAGAAAAATCCAAAAACATTCAAAACATATCAAAATCCAAAAATAGGTCAAAAAGTCAAAAAATAGAGTCATCTTATCGAACTACAGGTCTCTGAGCCTTGAACGTAGGCAAGGTTGATCTTTGATCACCCCCCGAGACACTTAGGTCATTCCTTTAGGAGTCTTTCATAATAAACTGGCAATCCATTTGTTCATATCTCATCAATAATTGAGTCTGTGTCATAGTTGAACTACATGGTCTCTGCATGTATAGCATAGGCAAGGCTAATCTATTGATCAGCCCCTAAGGCCCCTAGGATAGGTCTTTAGGTTAGTCTTTTGGTCAAAATCTTAGAAAACCTCAAAACATTAGAAAATCCAAAAGTCAAAACATTTGTAAAAAATTGAAAATACCAAAAACAACCTCAAAACATTTCAAAACTCCAAAAACATCCAAATATTTGAAAAAATCCATCTATCTCATCTCGCTTTGACCTAAAATAAATATAACTCATAATAAACAATCGTCATCCTCAACCTTTGGTAAAATAGTTGGAAACAAATCTGGCAAATCAAAAGTGAAAACTCAAAACATCAAAGTCTAATATCTAGGTCAGTACGTAAACAAGTTGGTCAACTCTTCATGTCAATAACCTATCATCCAATCAATCCCAAATCAATCATCTGATAACATCATGTCCTGAGATGTATCCTTCCTACAATGGGAATTATTTATCAGAAATAACACTTTGGATAAATGAAACAATGTGTTGCCATCCACTAACATGTCCTAGGATGTATCCTTCCTACAATGGGCATTATCTATTAGAAATCGTTTCGATTCTTATCCTCAAAAACACATTTCCTTTTGGTTAGAGGTATGAAGAACATTAGCTTGTTTGTTTACTTTATCTTTGTTCTTTTGACTTATCTTATTGCGCTCATTTCGATGACCTCTCAATGATGTCCCAAACGAAAGGATTTAGAGAGAAAGTAATGAGGAAATTATATGTTGTGCTTGTTGGATATTATTGTAATATAACCTTGGTCATGTGTGCTTTGTTTGGTTTGTAGGGAAGGTGTTTCAGGTGTCTTGTTGACCACATAGGAAGGCTTGCTTTTCTATGCTAAGATATTTGAAATATCTGAACTATATTCTGAATAAGGTTTCGTATGTCAGGTGTGAACATGAGTACTCCTATCTGATTGTTGAGTCAAAGTCCATCACACTAGGTGCAATTCCATCCTGGCTCTTTATACCTTGATGCATCGTGCTTATGTGTGTTATCAAACATAAGGTAAGTGGCCCTTTTAAAGTCCCAATTCCTGTTAAGCAAATCATCCATCTCTCATCATCATCGTCTCATGTCTTGTTGGAATCTCTTGCTTTCTTCTATCTCCTTTTCCATGCTAACATGGTTCTAGGATCAATTAATCATCATCGCCAATGCATCCATCCTGCATCCACAAATCATCAACGAACATAAATCTCATAATCATAGCATATCACATCATCCATCTCATCCATCTCACATGCATTACATAATCATTTTAAGTTCTTTGGGATAATATATATTGGTTATTCTAAGCATCTATAAAACCATCTCATTTGCATCATCATCATAACCACCCACACGTCCATCTTGAACCTCTTTGTTGTGAGATCGACCCTCAAATTGAATCTTTTCACTTGATCTCTTGAGGGGGAAATGTACCAATATATTTCTTTCTACTAGAGCATCCGAAAAATCAGAATTTTTTTGAATTTTGATTGCAACAAGTTTATTCTTTGAACCAACACAACAAGTGCATTGCTTCAAAGATGGGAAAAATGTAGACATGAAAAATATCCTAATCAACTAACTTCGATTCTTCTTTAATCACCCCTCTACTAACCATTTAATTAATTCATCTTCATTCCTCTACACCAAATTTATTTGATTAAATCATTATCCTCTTTTGATTAAATAAATCATTTTATTTATTTAATCCTAAAATCCCCCTTTAATTAAATAAATCAATCTTATTTAATTAACCTTTAAAGTTCTTCTATTAAATTAAATAAATTAAACCTCTATCTAATTTAATCTAACATCATCCTCTTTAGTTAAATAAATCAAAATCTTTATTTAAGTAAGTCTAAATCATTCTCCTCTCAACTTTGATTTATTTAAATCCTAAAATCTAAGTCAAAATTGTCAAATCACCTAACCTCCTCTTATTTAATAAAATCCTAATTAAAAATCTAATCCTAATCCATGTCACATCATCTAGCTTTTCCCACTTGCACAAATAAATCAATTTAATTAATTTATTAATTCTTCGTTTTCTCTCAACTTGGCAACTTTGAAGGAATATTCCTCCAAATTTGAAAATCCCTCCAAATGGGATGAGTCCTTCCAACAAGGCATTTATTTCATCTTACAAGTCCTTTTTCCTTGAGCCAAGTGGCCATAACTCCATTTGACTCTCCCTCCACCTTGTCATTTCACTAATTTCAAATTTCAACTAATTGCATTTATGGGCACACTTGTCAAAATGTGCTCACCCTTCATCCTCTCACATCTTGACAAGTGTCATCTTGTCACTGGCTCAAGATTAGTCCCACATTGCTCCATTTTGCTCATTCCTCCATCTTGTCTTTCTATAAATGAAAGGCTTCTCTTTGTAATTAGCATCCATAACTTAGAGCAAAGTTACTTTCTTCACATTGAGAGATAATTTTATCCACTTCATAGCATATCATCTTCAAGGAATTTTATCATTGATATTGTCAAGGGTTGGGAAAGGGTCACTTTTCATATCAAAGTGGCACCAATCCACTATGGAATAGGTATACATTGTGCTTCTTTAAGCTTTCAATTAGTTTATGTTGCTATTTTACTTATATCATGAGGTATGATGTATTATTTCATAGGAGCATTAGTATGTTTGCAAAGTTTGAACTAACCCATGCTAATGAGTGTTGGAGTTTAATCTGTTTGTAGATTTATGGTGCTCACACATCCACGAAACAAAATATGTTAATTGAGTACTTTTTCAACCTACTATTCTGAGGCACATCCATCTTATCTCTAGAAATCATCATACAAGTGAAACTTTTCTTTTATTCCATTAGTCAACATCATCATCACATTTAAGAAAGATAGGTATAGAGAGAGTTAGGGAGAGAGGGAGGGCTAAGTGGAGAGAGGTTGTGTGTGTATGTGAGGGAGAGAGGGAGAGGAGGGAGATAGGTAGTGGTATGGTGGGAGGAGCATTACTAAATAAACAAGGAAGACTATTATTTTGACTTTATCCACTTCTACATTTCTATTTTCCTATTGCACATACTACACACTTCCTAAGTGGTTAATTTTAGTCTTCTATTGTTTTGCTACAATTTCAACACTTTCAACTATTTCTTTTTCTGCACTTAGATCTAATTTTTCCTTTTCCTTATCATTTATTTCCAATTGTATTTGTTCCATGAAATTATTATGTTCAAGAATCTTTGACTTCATTTTTTCAACTCCACTTATACAATCATCTCTCACTTTATTTGCTTACACAAATTCATATGCAATACAAAACCTCTTGAGTTTATCCACTTTTGCATTGCCATTTTCACATTGCATATACTACACACACAACTTCCTCAACTTCTCAAGAATGAGAAGAATCTCTTCATTCAATACATTATCTATCTCATTCACTTTGTTCTACTTCTATCTATCTCTCATCTCTCACTATCCCTCCTAACCTTCCTCTCCCTCCCTTTTTCCCTCTTTGCCCCATATCTCTCTTTCCATCTACATTTCTAAAGAGACTTCTTTATATAAGTTTCTAAAGAGACTTCTCCTTTGTACTAGTTCTTTATTGACACCATCATTGTTTAAAAAAAATCTAGTTGCTCTATCACTTTCTTCTTTAATAATTCATAGCTTCTAAAGTCATTTAAATATTTCTCTCATCCACATGCCTTATAAACACATTTGAGGATAATTATGAATGGTTAATTATGATGATTGCATCAATTGCATGGTAAAATTGAGCCTTCTTCAATTTTTCAATAATCAATTATAATGTAAATATGGATAACATTAATCATTTGTAGTTTCATTAGTTCATTATTCAATTAATTCAATTAATCATTTATAATTCAAATATGGACAACATTGGTAAAAAATCTATACATCTATCATCATTGCATTAATCCATTAGGTTCATTTTAGGCTAATACAAATTTATTAATCTAAGCATCTTTCGTCCATCATATTCCTTTCACTATCCATGCATCTTTCCATCCTAATCATTACATATCTCCCATCCCATTAACCAAATAATCTTAATTTCAAAGCTTAATTTTGGATGGAAATGATTCTTGTACCTATTCAACCATATTAGTTTGATCTACATACATTTTCACAAGGAACCAAAGGTATTTTATTTTCTTTTGGGGATCACTACCATAAAAATATATTCATTTTTCTACTCTAAAGACAAGAAAATGAAATAAGGAAATAAACATAAAGATAAAGAAAATAGATAATATATTTTACTTTAAATAACCTTGCTCCTTAGATAGTGTTAACATGGAGTGCACCCTCGCTCTATTTGATATGGTCTCTTAGATGCTTGATTGAATACTACTAATGGAATGTGGATTTCTCTTTAAACCAACATAATCTTGGTATAGTTGGATAATTTTTAATAGAAAAATGGTACTAGCAAACACCTACTAGAAAATGTAATGATAATAATGAAGGGTTTAAAGGCTTATATTTGTAGACTCTTGTTGTGAGGAATGATGTAACTCAAAGATCAAGGGATCACAATATATGAGAGATATCAAGAGGAAATAACCAAGAGTCAAGAGGAGGTTTATTGGAAAGGGTGGATAATGATATGGATTGGAAAAAGAAAGGGAAGGTCTTTGTAGGATTTCCAAAAAATGAAATATTTAACTTTTTGACTACTCACATTATTTGCAGTGTTGGAAAACACATTGTCCCCTATCAGTTACTTCCTTATGAACTTTTTTTTGTTTTGTTTTGTTTCGTACACACCAAGAATGTAATGAACCCCACCTTCAAATTTTAGACACTTTGGTACAATAAAAATGGCATTTCACTTTTTTCATTTGATTGGAACAAAAAATGGTCACATTATTTGTAGTGTTGGAAAACACATTGTCCCTTGTCAATTATTTCCTTATGATTTTTTTTTTCATATGCACCAAAAATGTAATGAAGTCCACCTTCAAAGTTTAGAAAAACTCTTTGGTATAGTAAAAATGGAATTTCTCTTTCTTCATGTGATTGGTATTCCTTTTGAATGATCTTATAACTTCTTTTTCATATCTTATATTTTCCATCACTCCATCCTACAACCTCATCCCCTCATCCCATAATCCCCACAACCAACATTTTCTGATTATGCAGAAGAAGACCAAAGTGTGTGTTGCTTAATATAAGAAATTGATTCATATAATTAGTAGGGATTTCATAGGGTATCCTTCATAGTAGGTACTAGAATGCATGAAATGAAAAAGGAATCTACTCTAAAATCACTTGAAAAGAAGAAGACCAAAGTGAATGAGATAGATAATGTATTGACTGAAGAGATTATTCCTACTCTTGAGAAGTTGAGGAAGGAGTATTTGCACTATGTGCAATGGGAAAATGGAAATGTAGAACTAGAGGCAACAAGTACTAGAATGTATGAAATGAAAAAGGAATCTTCTCTAAAAACACTTGAAAAGAAGTAGACAAAAGTGAATGAGATAGATAATGTATTGACTGAAGAGATTCCTCTTGCTCTTGAGAAGTTGCAGAAGGTGCATGTGCAGTATGTGCAATGGGAATATGGAAATGTAGAAATAGAGCAGTAGGTACTAGACTATATATGAAATGAAAAAGGAATCTTCTCTAAAAACACTTGATAAGAAGCAACCAAAGTGAATGAGATACAATAATGTATTGATTGAAGAGATTGTTTCTTCTCTTGATAAGTTGAGGAAGGAGCCTATGTAGTATGTGCAATGGGAAAATGACAATGTAAAAGTGGCTTAAATCAAGAGTTTTGTATTACATATGAATTTGTGCAAGAAAAGAAAGTGAGAGATGATGCTATAAATAGAAATGAACAAACGAACTCAAATATTCTTGAACTTAAGAATTCCATGGAACAAATACAATTGGAAATAGATGATAAGGAAAAGGTAAAATTAGAATCGGTTTGGTGGAGACATGAAATTCTTATAGAATCTAAAAAGGTAGACAAGTCTTGTAACAAACTTGTTAAAAAAATCATCTGCATTCTCTTATTAATAGTTGTGATAAACTTTGAAAGTTCCTTTCATTACATTCGTATTCTCTAAATAATAAAATTTTTTCATTACAACAATTGTAGGTTGGGAAACACTGGGTGTTATGAAACTTGCATCCCACACACTATTGTAAAACCCTCTATACATAACAAACAATTTTTTTAGTCATTCCTCAAGTCAATTTGACTAGTTTTGTGTATCCCCCACCTACAAATCCTCCCCAAGTTTTCATAAGTAAATTTAATTACTTATCATTCCTCTCATGCACTAGAACCTTGTACCTTGCCTTTATTTGCAATTGTATTTGTTCCATGAAATTCTGAAGTTCAATAATCTTTGACTTCATTTTTTCAACTCCACTTATACAATTATCTCTCACTTTCTTTGCTTGCATTTAAATTCATATGCAATACAAAACCTCTTGATTTTATCCACTTTTGTATTGCCATTTTCCCATTGTATATACTGCATGCACACCTTCCTCAACTTCTCAAGAATGAGAAGAAACTCTTTAGTCAATATACATTATCTATCTCATTCATTTTGGTCTACTTCTTTTCATGTGTTTTTAGATCATATTCCTTTTTCATTTTATACATTCTAGTACATGTTGCTTCCAATTCTACATTTTTATTTTCCCATTGCACATAGTGCACATGCTCCTTCATCAACTTCTCGGGAGAAGGAAGAATCTATTGAGTTAATACATTATGTATTACCATTCTTCCAAACTATTTGTCACCATCCCCCTCCATCATACCAACCAAAAAACATTATCCCTATCTCTCCACACTATAAATCCAATTTGGGGGCCTATGTCCCACAATCCACCATCACATTAGATGAAAAAAGATACTCTCAAAGCTTAGCAAAAAGTGGTAAATTTAATTACTTATAATTCCTCTCTCTCTCTCATATCTATTATCATGAAGGGTTTTTTAAATAACATGCACTAGAACCTTGTACCTAGCCTTTATTTTTCCAACCTCTATCATTTTGTGCATTTATTTTTTCACCATATGAGGAAATTAAAACATAATTTTCACCTAAGTAAAAGATGTAAATTTTTGCACTCTTTCTACCTACCTCTCCCTCTATTCCTTTAGCCTTACCTCTCTCTACCTACCTCTCCATATCTCCCCCATTTCCTCTCTATCTTGTATCCCTCCCATGTTACCTCGCTAGCCATCTCCCTCCCTCCATACCTCTATACTTCTCTCTATCTCTCATCTCTCACCATCCCTCCCTTTGTCCCTCTTCCCCCTCTCTCTCTTTCCACCTACCCCTCCCTTTATCTCACTTCCTCCTTCCCTTTCCCTCCCTCCATCCCTCCCACTCCACATCTCCCTCACTCTACCTAATCCTCTCTCTCTAACTCTCCCTCCCCTCCTCTCTCCCTCTCTCTCTCACACACACACACCACCTCTCTCTAACTCTCCCACCCTACATAGATCTTTCTATCTACCTACCTCTCTCTATTATGTTCTCCTTACCTCTCTCTACATACCTATCCATATCTCCCTCCTTCCCTCTCTCTCTCTCCCTCCTTCCCACACAACCTCTCTCCACCTACCCCTCCCTCAGGCTCCCTCCTTACTTCTCTCTTTCTCTCTCACAACCTCTCTCCACCTGCCCCTCCCTCCCTCCCTCCCTACTTCTCTCTCTCTCTCTCACACACAAACCTCTCTCCACCTACCCCTCCATCCATACTTCCCTCTCTCACTCTCTCTATACCTAAATGTCCCACCTTACTTCTCTCTCTCTCACACACACAACCTCTCTCCACCCAACTGATTCTCCTTTTTTCCCCTTAGATCCAATTTTTCCTTTTCCTTGTCATTTATTTCCAATTGTATCTGTTCCATTGAATTCATAAGTTCAAGAATCTTTGAGTTCATTTATTCAACTCTTCTAATAGCATAATCTCTCACTTTCTTTGCTTGCACAAATTCATATGCAATACAAAACCTATTGACTTTACCCACTTTTGTATTGAGATTTTCCCATTGCACATAATGCACACACACCTTCCTCAACTTCTTAAGAGCAAGAAGAATCTCTTCAGTCAATACACTATCTATGTCATTCACTTTGGTCTACTTCTTCATATTCCTTTTCCATTTCATACATTCTAGTACCTATTGCTCCAGTTCTAGATTGTCATTTTCCCATTGCATATATTGCACACATACCTTCCTCAACTTCTCAAGAGTGAGAAGAATCTCTTCAATCAATACAATACCTATTTCATTCAATTTATTCATTATAAGTTCTTTCAACATCATGTTTATGTCTCTCTTTAGATTAATCCATCATCATCATTGCATTAATCCATTAAGCTAAACCTTAAACTCTAAACCCTAAACCTAACATCAATCATCATTGCATTAATCAATTAGGTTCATTTTAAAGGCTAATATAAATTTATTAATCTAAGAATTTTCATCTTTCATAGTCCTTTTATTATCCATGCATCTTTCCATCCTAATCATTAAATATCTCTCATCCCATTGACCTTCGATCTCCCCATGCTTATATTCCTATCCACCATCCATCACTCTATCCTACAACCTTGTCCTTGGATTCCATGACCCCTTGTCATTGGTACCTAGTTATAGGCTAATCCAAGGAATATAATTCCATCTATCATATTATTCCATCACTCCTTCCAATCCAAAATTGTAATAAAATCATAATCCATGCAATCCAATTATGCAATCTACAAGAAATCATCCAATTTAACATATTACATTAAGGCTCTATTTGATATCCAATTTATTAGATACTTGATTGAATACTATGAATGAAATGTGGATTTCTCTTTAAACCAACATAGTATTGGTATAGTTGGGATATTTTCAATAGAAAAATGGTAGCACACACCTACTATAAAAATGTATCGATGATAATGAAGGGTAAAGGGTTCTATTTGTAGACTCTTGTTGTGAGGAATGATGCAATTGAAGGATAAAAGGATCATAATATATGAGAGATATCATGAAAGAGGAAATAACCAAGTGCCAAGAAGAGGTTTATTCAAAAGGGTGGCTAATGATATGGATTTGAAAAAGAAATGGGAGATCTTTGTAGGATTTCCAAAATAGGAAATATTTAACTTTTTGACTCAGAGGTGGGAGATTTAAAATTTGAACTAACTACAAAGAGGAAAATTGCCTCATGGATGACCAAACCTTAAAGCATCATTTGTCTCAAGTGGATTTAGGAGGGATGAGGTGGAGAATAGTTGGAAGATTGTGCATACTTGCACATGTAAAGAGGAATGACACATGTGACATGATGGAACGTTTGAGAATTGGAGGAATATTAAATTATGAAAAATGTTAATGAAGGATTAAGGTGGATTAATTAATTAATTGGGTTTAGAAAAAGTATTGAGTGGGGGCTCATATACAATCATTTTCATGCACAACTTTATGATAATAGAGCCAACCTTGTGTAACATGACCTAGTCACCATGATGTAAATTCCTCAACATGCATACCAAATAGAGAAAGTTTGTCAATTCTAGTGGCATAGGGCTTAAGGGCATAAATATGTCTCTAACCTTGGGTCTCGAGGGGTAGATTAGGGTGCAATAAATAAGAGTAGAATTGGGAAAAAGTGCAAGACATACTCTATGAAACTATTGCTTGCATATCTAGATTAGTGCTTGCATGACTAAGATTAGTGTTGCCATGATGAATAGTCACTTGTGGAGTGAAATTATTCTTGCAAAGAGGAAGCTCACTTATGTTGGGGAAAAAAATGCTTGTGCAAAGTAGTGCTAGTTGCTATTGTGTAAGAAAGGGGCTTGCATGTGTGGAGTAAAACTTATATATAGTAGCACTTTCCCTAGATGATAAGATTTTTGAACTTAAGAATTTCATGGAACAAAAACAATTGGAAATAGATGATAAGGAAAAGGTAAAATTAGATCTAAGTATAGAAAAAGAGAATCAGTTGGGTGGAGACATGAAAGTCTTATCTAAAAAGGTAGACAAGTCTTGTAAAGAACTTGTTAAAAGAAAAATCTGCATTCTCTAATCATAAAGACACTCTTAAAGTTGACCAAAAAGAGGCTAGAAAGCTACATAAGAGTATTCAAGACATTGAAAAATCTATCCAAGAAAGGGATTTTGGTGTCCTAAGGGTTGATGAGGGAGTAGTTGATCTAAAGCTTCAAGTAAAAGATATGAAAAAGAAGTTAGACGAATGTAGTGCTGGAAAACACACTATCCCAAGTGTCAATTATTTCCTTATGAAAAGTTTTTATTTCATATGCACCAAGAATGTAATGAAGTCCACCTTCAAATTTTAGAATTACTCTTTGGTACGTAAAAATGACATTTCACTTTCATCTGATTGGAACAAAAAAATGCTCACATTATTTGCAATGTTGGAAAACATGCTATCCCCTGTCAATTATTTCCTTATGAAAAGTTATTTATTTTTCAAACATATGAAGAAATTGAATCACAATTATTACTCTAAGACTTGTTATAAATTTTGAAGGCGAATTTCATTGCATTCCTACTATGTAAATAACAAAGGTTTTTCAATACATTCTTATTATTTTGTCAAGTTCCTCCAATGTTATAGTGAGTGCAATGAATTTTGTTATGCTTAATAAATAACTCCACTTTTGCATATACAGTAGTACCATAGGTTAATTTTGTCATGTTTTAGCTTCTATATTTTTTATTTAACCTTATTGAAGTGTTCAAACTTTCATCTTGCAGTTACAAGTGAAAAAATCTCAAGATAATGGAGTTTCAAAATGTTGCCAGCATGTTGTCGGCATGTCCCAAGCATTTCCCACCACCAAATCCTGCAAACAAACATGAAAATCATTAAATTCTTCATGAAAAACTATTTTCATAATATATAACTATTATCCATCCTTACGTTCATCTTTCAATCAAAAATGCAAAAAATATCAAAGTTGACAATTTTTGCAAATTTGCAACTTTCCTTGCTTCTAAGCCAAATCTTTGCAATTGTTGACTTTTTTACTATATCAATTTTGAAATGTTATAAATAATGTTATATTTCATTCCAAATCTAAAATTTCCTAAATTATTGCTTGATGCAAGATTAGCATGCATGTAGCATCTTTTTGACAACTTTTTCTTTTTTACTAGTTTTTAGCAACTTTACTCCAACAATCATTTTTCTCATTTTTTCTTTTGATTTCTCAATTATTATCATATCCTCATGCTTTTAAAACCCTAATACACCTACTTTAATTCATTTCATTTCTCAAACTCATAAATTCATAATTTCATGTGTTATAAAAGGTTGTTCTATTTAAGACTATCATGACAGCCCCTCTAGAACAATCATCTTTGCCTCATTTTTCTCATTTTTCTGGTCTAATGAAACCCGCTAAATATATTTTTGTGTACTACCTTAGGCAACCAAAAGCCTTCAATTTTATCATTTATTCACTTTAATCATGGATCTTTATGACTATCTCATGGTTGTTATGCATGTTTTACAAGTTGAGGGTAGCCTTCTCATGGTGTTTCAACTGGTAATATTCATTTATTAACACCTATCTAAATTTTGGTGATCATTTTGAAGGTATTTAATGAGTTTTAAACAAGGCAACGATGAATGAAAGACAAACAACAATTGCTAGATCATAACAACGTCACTCTCTTTTGAGACTTACACCATTATCTCTTATAACTTCGACACATCCATCATCGAAGTAACAAAATTCTCGCCCATCCAGCATACTTTGACATGTGAAAACATTTATTCAAACTTCTTGTGGCAATATTAAGGCATCATAGACCTATCAGAGGATGGCAAGAACAATTTTGGCATGTGGCAATCCTCTTATATTGGGCGTGACAAACATCTGGGTAATGCATTTATCCATCTACCACTTTATGGTTACCCCACCACATGATCACATTAATCACGATGTATGGGAGAGGATCCTATCGTGGGATAGGGTCCAATTGCTGGTATAACTATGGACAGCCTAGGGGCCAACTTTGGATAGTCTGGGGACCACTGTTGGGCAATAAATGTGTCAATAAATTTACACTTAGTATCCAACTACCAATCCCTTCAATTCAAAAAACACACAAATTGACCAATCATGTAATGCCACATCAGCATACCAATATTACATGACTTAGTTACCCACTATCGGTGCATCACTTTTTTTGGCTCTTTTTTTGTGGTTTTTGAAAAGCACCCCCAAAATCTCATAAAACATGCTCGAATTTTCCACAAAAGTTTTTTACATACTGCCAACTCAACGGTCAAGGGACGTGGACAAAAAAAAAAATCCTACTTGAACACTGATGACGTGAAACAGGGGATCAAAGTTACCCTACCCACGATAGGGCCCTCTCCCTTAGTCTTGTAGTTAATTCTATAAGGAATATCTTCCAACTTGCCCTGGGAAAACCTATGATTAGTTATATCAAGTACTTTGACTAATAACAGTCCTTCAATCGCATTTGAATGACATTTTCAGAGTAACCCTTCATTGTTTAGTCCTCATAGATTTTATGGTCTCTTTTCATGTATGATGAAATTGCACATGATCCAATTTTATGCAATCAAAACGTCATTACAAATTGATCACATACCTGGTGCAATCCTTAGATTTGAAACGGTTGTTGCTATTGAGAAATGTTGTGGTCTCCACTATGCCTGGCCTTTTGTTACACTAGAGACCACTCTTCTATTACCATCAAATGCCTGGACTTCCCCCGATCAATGGCGCTTCTACGTAGCAGTAGTCCAAGCCAAGCCTTCCTATTCCTAGATTCGTCTTCCTTTCATCAACCATAGTGAATGCTCGATAGACCAGGGCTGGCGAACTTAGAATTGATTAGTTTTTCTTAAATGGATACAACTGAATAACAAAGGTCCCTGGTATCTCTGCTCTTAAATAGTTGTTTGTCACTGTCACTGTGAAGCTTACGGTGTTTACGTGGGATTAGGCTTGGCTATTCTCCCTGTGTTTAAAAACTCCCGCTCTACTGGCATTTAAAAACTTTCATCTGTCAGTCTCGTGAATACCGTTATCTCCTGTGACTTTTGTCATCCCTTCCACTTGCATTTTGGTGGGCCCTCCCAATGCATGTCATGCATGTCATATGCATGTTTTTATGCATTTTTGTATGTACATAGGTTCATTTTGTCTAGGAATTAGTTGGCTCTGATCATGATAACCAAGATTGGTGGAAGTTGTTTATTGAATGAATACTTGTTAAAGACATTACTTGTGAATATTTCCCTTATGCTATTTAAGATATGACATAAAATTAAAAATAAAGTTGTTCATTTGATTTTCTTATAATTGAATAATTTTGAATTAATTATGACATAAAATTAAAAATAAACATCATACATCACTTAAAAGTCAAATAAATAGCAATAGCAATCATATGCTATAGGAATATGTAATAGAGAAATATTAGTATGAAAATTTTCTTAAATATCACTTGTAAAAAAATTGGAATTTCCTAACTTATCTCTAATGAATTGATTTTAAAATAATAGAAAACTCAAACTAGATGCATTGCAAAAATGACCTTACATATTTTTTGATTGAGCATACACATGTTTCCCATCAATTCCTACATATCTTCTATGATAATCTTTAAAAAATATTAATATAGCTTAACTTTATCTTGTACCATGTTAGAAATTGAGACCTTAGAATACTAAACATCATAAATAAATAATAAATAAATAAAATGAGAATCATACAAGAATGATTTCACATATTACACAAGATATATATGAAGAAAAACCTTTTAGGTAAAAAGCCCATAAACCATCATTTTATTAAACCACTCACAAAAAATAGACTAAACTTAGGGACACTCTTCCACATATTTTCACATGGTCAATAACATCTTCTATGCATAGTAGTATAATTCACTATAAATTTCCAAATTCACAGTCTCAAATGAGAGATAACCTTATTAAATATACGAGAAAGAGTGGAAATATATTTTAAGGGGTGTTACTCATGTCTATTCAAAGTGATCATATGTAAATAACATTATTAATCATTAAATAATATATATTTTATAACATAAGGTTTCATAATCTTATTTTAGAATAATATATAAATGTTATAATAGTATGACCCCTTAACATTATGTTCTAAAAATTCTTGATGGTATATTTGTTATTCTTTAATTTTGAATATTTTGAATATTTTTTTTTGCACATTTCTCTCATAAGGGTTACATGAAAATGGTTATTATTTTTTTATAGATTTCCTTTCAATCATTTTATTCTTGATATATCATGATATTTTATCATAAGGGACAAGATTAACTATAGAAGCATTGCACTGTCATATATATGCATTTTATTCTCCTTTGTGGATTTATTCATTTCTTTCTTTTCCTTTTGCATATCCCTAATACACTTGTCCATGATTATCACATGGTTTCTACTTCTTTTATGAAGAGTGATGCTCCTTTATGGATTTATTCATTTCTTTCTTTTCCTTTTGCATATCCCTAATACACTTGTCCATGATTATCACATGGTTTCTACTTCTTTTATGAAGAGTGATGCTAGTGTTTTTTTTATTTAGATGATATTTTAACTTTGAGCACATTTCCTTCACATTAGTTTTTCATGATACATCTTTTTGTAGAAGATATTCAATATATACCTTTACCTTCTATTTTTTATCAATGGTATATTACATACATCGATTGTTCATAACCTTTACTTATATATGACATTATTAGTCATTGAGTACTATTCTTTCTACATGTCATTATGATTATATTTTCCATATGACTTCTGATTTTTACATGTATTACCTCTCATACTAAAGAATAATTGCATGTATTATATATCACTAGTGCACAATGTAAATCACAACCTTATTTTTTCAAATGAAATGTATTAATCATATATTAGATATTAGTTTATCTATATATTTCACAATCTAATAATATATGATAATTTACCTTTATATCTATATGTGAAATAATATTTTTAATTTTTTTTATCGATGATTAATTTCTCTTAAATATATATAACAATTTTCATAATATAAATCTACTATTTTTTATTATATCTTAGTTTTATTGTAAATTCATTATAAACATTTAATATAACAGTAAAAAAATGAATAATATAAATATCATTTACAATCTAATATATTAATAAAAAATTCATCGCCAACAATTAATTGTCATGTAAAATTCGGCGGTAGGAAATTAACAGCATTAATATTTTTATTAAAATCAAAAATTTTAAAATATATATTAAAAAAATATTTATGTGCTAGCAGTGAATTTTACTTGACGGTGAATTTCCGTGGCCAGTGAATTGCTCGCTATGAATTTTCCTAGAGCCTAAAAATAGATATAATATATTATCTTTATATAAAAAATTAATACTTATTAATAAATAAATAAAATATTTAATATTTGCACAACAGAAATAATACTTTTTTCTATTGTTTAAAAATTAATTAAACACACTTCAAAATATAGTAATAAGAGACCGCACATGTGGTAATCACAGTTGACATTATTTGCAGAAAACTTACATCTATATATATATAGAGAGAGAGGACACGAAAAACTAGGTACAAATTATTAGACTTTGGCTTTTTAAAAAAAATGGGAATATATAGATGCTTCTATTTGTTTTATATAGGAAATTTGAACAATCTAAGTTTAAATCTAGATAAAAAAATTAACCACCATGTGTAAGGAGATTCCATATGTAGATACCACCCTCACCAGCAGATTGGAAGCTGGTGTCATTTTCCATTTCTTAAAAACAATAAATGAAGACTGACTTCCCCTGCCTTGATCATCGGCCATGCTTATCTGGCATCTCAATCTGAATCAACGCAGTGGATGGGCCCCCTGAAGAAGTTGCTGTAACAGGTGGAGAAGTGTAAAAATAACCATCGGCAGGATCCTGAGAAGTACTATCAAATGAGGTTAGCAAGGCATGATAATTTAGCCTCACTTGTTTTGGATCACCCCTGTGCTCTACAAGACTTACATCTCTATAAAGCTCCGGCTGTCTTGTGGCAGCTCTTATCCAAGCAAGTTCTTCCACCACCTCTCTCATGGACGGCCTTGCTCTTGCTTTCACTTGCAGACATGCTTTTGCTAACCTTGCCATATTTTCCATCTGCCCTTGGTTTTCCTCATTCACGACTTCAGAATCTAAAATGTCAGTGAGACGGTTCTCGTTCATTGCGGACAGGAAATGGTCATACAAAGCGCACATAGATCCTTTTATGGACAGCAGGGGCGTAAGACCAGTGAGAAGCTCCACCAAAACTACACCGAAGCTGTAGACGTCACTCTTGTCTGTAAACTGGTTGCTCATCACGAAGTCAGGATCCACATAACCTCGAGTACCCACTGCCATGGTGCTCAGATGCATTTCTTCGGAAGGTCTTAGACGAGAAAGACCAAAGTCCGCTACTTTTGGAGTGAATGTGTCGTCTAACAAAATATTTGAGGATTTTATGTCGCGATGGAAAATAGGCTGAGAAGCTTGAAGATGCATATATGATATCGCCTCTGCAGTTTCGATGGCAATCTGCCGCCTTGTTTGCCATGACAACCGCCCCTCGCCGGAGTGTAGATGTTGATAAACTGTTCCATTTGGCACGAATTCGTACACAAGTAATGGAAATTGAGTTTCCATACAGCAACCAAGCAATTTCACTACATTTCTGTGATTTATATGGGACAGAATTATAATTTCATTGATAAATTCATCCGAAATTGACTTGGGTTTTTTAATTGCCACAGGCGTGCCGTCGACGAGAATTCCTTTGTACACAATTGCGAAGCCATCTCTCCCCAATTCTGTTGAATAATTCTTGGAAGCTATTTGTAGCTCTGATTCAGAAAATATTCTCAAGCCTTTTCTTCCTCCCATAGAAGCGATGCGTTCCTGTAACAGTAACCCGCCATTCTGCCGGAAATTCCTCTCTTTCGCATGTTTCAGACGACGCCGCCTCAGACACCAAAATAGTCCACAAGCTCCCACAGAAACTACCACGAATGAAGAAACAGACCCTGCGCTCTCATCAAACAGAGAAGATTTTATTGACCATGCTGTTTTGAAAGATAAAGAAAAAAGAATATACAGGGACATGCCCTGTGCTTACCTATGATTCCAGATTTTAGGGAGCTTTTGGATTGTGAGGATACACATTTTGTCCCGTTTTTAAAGCCATCTCCCACATAACCCTTTGCACATGAACAATTGTAGGAACCTGCCAAATTAAGGCATATTCCTCCTTCCTCTGCTCCAACGCACATACTTGAGTTTGTATGACTACATTCGTCTATGTCTGAACACTCCAAATCACTATGATTAGGAGCCTTAAGATTTTAAAGAGGAATGATTACAAAACAGAAAACATGATACTAATAATGGTTCTAAATAAGAAAGGTGCGGAGACAATACCTGTGCAGTCTGTGCCATTAGAGTATCCATTTCCTTCATACCCAGGGAGGCATCTGCATACGTGCCCTTTTCCGGAAGGGGAGTCAAGGCATTCTGCGTTGGAAGAGCAAGAATAATTGGCAGTTGATTTAGCCGTGGAGCAATTCTGAAGGCCGATACCCCAATTAAGGCGGAGACCATAATCAGCCTTCCTGCCATCTCCCCAAAAGAGGCTTGTTTTATTGTCGTAAATGGTGAAGGTGGAGGGGTCCAATATAGTGGAGAAGCCACACTTCGCATCAAATTTGTTGGTAGTAGAATTGCGCAAACCAAACACACCTCCGCCAGTGAAATTGAATAAATTCGAATTATCTAGAACGCTAACTTCACAGCAGCCATAGCGACAGTATGGCGGATCATTTTGAGGTCTACAAAGCGATACGCATCTAACATCACCAAAACTCCCGTATGTGTAGGTACCGAACGTGTTGCAGCCAATAACCACGAATTTATTAGACATGGAAATGGTGAAAGGCCCTCCTTTACGTGGCTGAAATTGGCTTGACGCACTGCTGTTCGCCTCACACGACTGGACTTTCAGAGAAGTCGAATTTATGATGAGGTAACCCATATAATTGATCTTCATAATCTTATAATAGTAACCTGGAAGAATCTTGTCAGAATAATTACCTCGAAAGGCCGTAAAAAATGGAGCCATCTTCCCAGTATCTGGGTCCTCCCTGCATGTGATATTAAAACCAGGGTACCCACATTGAGAATTGTTAATCCAAAACGGGTAACTCACATTCATAGATCCGCAGACTTCAGGATCGCATTTTGCAGCAGTAAACCCCACCAAACAGATGCAAATTAAGAATCGAAAAACAAGCCTCCAATACATTTGGATTGGCCACGACATTTTCCTTCTCCCCAAATGAGTTGATAGTAACTAATACATGAAAATCGAACTGCTACTCAACTATAACAACAAAAGAAAAGATGGTGAGAAACTAAAAGGTTGTGGGAGCTATATAGCAGGTTTCATGGTCAACCGCTCAAGAGTCGACCTATTCCAAGCATCGTTGTACGCGCATCCAAAATTTTACAAATTATATATATTAGACATACCATAATCTTGACGGAGTCTTTTTAATTAGATCGCCGGTATCGTTGACGATTTCATTTTGAACTTTGAAGATACCGAATGTTGCTACGTGTCGTATCATGGACGTCAGTGATATAAACAAGTAGTAGTTTTTTAAGTTTTTAATTTATTTTATTTCAGCAAGAGACAATATTATAATAAGGTTACGTAATAAGTTCTTGTTTTCAAGTCCTTTTACAAAAATTAGGCCACTGTTTTTAAGTTTAGCGGTCAAATCCGGAAGAGGCGTGAGACGAAAGTTTATAAGAGAAAAACAAAACAAGGTCATATCTAGATAACCGGAGGTAAATATATTTTACGATATTCAGGTAAATATATTTTATAATATTCCAGTCAATCGCTACATGAAGTGAACCCACACGACCCCCTCTCCTCTATATTTGATTATATTTATTAATTAAATAAAATTCTAAATTAATTTATATTTTAAATTTTAGTTAATTAATAAATAATCAAATATATATTCCAAAGATTAATTATTTATGTTCAAGTGTGCAATTGAAATAGGTGTTATTTATATATATATATAATTTATTTAAAAAACTCATTTTTTAATAAATTGAGTGTAGTAAGTATTATTTTCAAAATATTTTATTGGTTTAATATTGTAATGGGAAGGTTCACATAATCATATCGACAAGTTTATATTTAATTTTAGGTTCATCTAAATGGAATTCTTAAATAAGTTTAGATACTGACATGTAATATTTTGATGTTAATTTTGGTTCCTTTTTCTTACCATTTTACATCTCTATTTACTTTTATTGAACCGTATTTCTACCTTATTTACAAATGTTTCCATATATTTTCAACCAACATTCCTGTGTATGAATTTTTATCTTGAAATTTCATATCACACACAAATATAGTCTCACATGACAAAAAAAACATACTCCAAATTTAAAATTTAAAAATTTAAAGTTGTGAACTCCTACACATTCTCATCATCCATTCAATTCTAGTTGAGTACATCATGATTGTGCAGCTATCTTTCTCATTACACATTCAATTCTAATTGAATACACAATTGTGCAACTATCATTCTCATTAGCCATTAAATTCTAATTAAGCACACAATTATGTAACTATTCATTATTGTAGCATCTAATGCTATATTTTCTTTGAATTCAACATACCTAAATTAGTGGAACTCTCATATAGTCAAGCATGGTAGGGATGTTGAAGAGGCTAGCTTGCATGTATGTTTCTCTATGTTTATAACTCTATCTTTTATATGCATTTTATTTTAGAGAAATGTGTTGGTGAAGAGGCTAGTGCTCACAAATCTCATTATAATACAACTCTCACAATCACTAGTGGTGTTAGATCTGATTGCCTTTTCTAGATTGGATGAATCATTAAATTCAACGTATGATAATGCCCTTTTATTTTGTCCACTATTTTGTGTATGTATTAGCTATGATTTGAACCATGCATATATCATAATATCCTATCAGTAATAAATTTACATGAGCTCAATACAATAACACGTCTAGGTGGCAAAATGAATTCTATGCAAAGTCCTATTTTGCACCCTAGTTGTACCAATCATTCAAAGCTACATTATTCCAACATAATCTCTTAAAATCCCTAAGTGTAAAAAACTACTGAACTATTATGGATTGGTTTTCAAAATATATGACACTTACAAATGTTCCATCTAAACCTAATAGGTCACATAGGGTCCCTCCAAAAAAACTTATCTCATTTTTAAATCTCGAATTCATTTGATCATGGTGACATTTTTTCAATCCTGATGATGGATGATAGAGTATGATCCAAAATGTTGATGTAAAAATTTACACACAATTTTAATCTAGAAATCTTAGAACATTATTGCAAAAAGTGCCAATTGTGTTTAGCAAAAAATTGCAAGAAAAACATATTTTTATTTCATGTGTCATCAGGTATAATAGAAGCCAACACGTCCAAGTGGGTAGGTGAAAACTAGGAAAGGTCTTGTTTCACACCCTAATTAACTCAATCACTCCAGGGTACACTATTTTGGCATAATATTGCAAGAGCCCTAGGTGCAAAAAACTATCAAACTACATCTTAACCTAATAGGTCACATAGGATCCCTCCACAATAACCTCACTTAGTTTTTAAAAATTTCAATCCATTTGACTGTGGTAGCAATTTTCAAATGTTACAAAAATAAGGAGTTGCATTCAAAGAAAAGTTGCAAGAAAGCACAATTTTTATTCTATGTGTCATTTAGCTAAACTGATAGTGCCAAAACATTCAAGTGTGTAGGTGAATACTAGGAAAGATTTTGTTTTACATAGTATTTTCCTTGATCATTCCATAATACACTATTTTGATGCAATCTCTCAAGAGCCCTAAGTGTGGAAAACTATCAAACTATTGTGGACTGGTTCTCTAAATCCATGAAACTTACAAATGTTCAATCTTAATCTACTAGGTCACTTATGGTCCCTCCATAATAACCGATCTTAGTTTTCTAGATCTCCAAGCCATTTGACTGTGGTAATAATGTTTCAAAAGTTGTAAAAAGTGTCAAATATGTTTAGTGAAAAGTTGTAGGAAAGCATAATTTTGTTTCATGTGTCATGGGGTTGAATAAGTAGTTCAAACACATCTAGTGGGCAGGTTAATACTAACCAAGGCCTTGTTTCAGACCCTAGTTGTACAGATCGTTCTATGCTACACTATTCTAACATAATCCCTTAAAAGCTCTAAGTGTAAAAAACTACCAAACTATGAAAAATTGGTTCTTAAAATCTATGAAACCTACAAAAAAAAATTGAACCTACTTGGTCATGTAGGGTCCCTCCATAATAACCTCTTTCTATTTTTTAAATCCAATCCATTTGAACATGGATATAATTTTTCAAATGTTGTAAAAAGTATTGTACTTGCACTCAACAAAATGTTGTAGGAAAGATTTTTTTTTTTGTGCATCATGGGCCCAAAAAAATAGTGCCAACATGTTCAAGTGGGTAGGTGAACACTAGAAAATTTCATGTTTTGCATCCCATCTCTCTGATCTTTTCAGGATACACTATTCTTGGAAAACTCTAAAGAGCCCTGAGTGTAAAAATTTTTGAACTATGATGGGTTGTTTCTTGGAATTTGTGGCATATACACACATTTCATCTAAATCTATGGGTGTATTTAGGGTCCTTCCACAACAACCTCTCTCAATTTTTTAAATCTCCAAGTCATTTGACCATGGTGACAATGTTTCAGAAGTTGCAAAAAAATCAGTTAAATTCAGTGAAAAGTTGCAGGCACACTCATAATATTTGATTTGTACATAATGGGACAAAAATACAGTTCTAAAATGTTTGGGCAGGCAAGTGAATGCTAGGAAATGACCTATTTTACACCTCAGTTGTCCTGATCATTCTAGTTTAAAATATTTTGACATAATCTCTTAAGAGCCCTAAGTGCAAAAAACTACCAAAATTTGATGGGTTATTTATCGAAATATATGACACCTAAAAAAAATTCATCTTATTTTATAGGTACGAATGGGGTCCTTCTATGATAACCACTCTCATATTTTAAATCTTTGATCCATTTGACCATGGTGACAATGTTTCAAAAGTTGCAAAAAGTGTTTGTTGTGCTAAATGGAAAGTTTTTATTTAAACTAGTCATGACCACTATAAAGCTTATATTAATATTAAAAAGTATTTTTAAATAGCTAGAGAATGAAGTAATATCAAATTGCATTCATCTAGAATTATAAAGAACCCCATGCTTAATTAGTACATCTTTCAGATGAACTAGCAAGATCAGGAGGAAAATATGGGATTGCATCAGGATCCTCAAGAGCATGATTAAGCAAAAATCGAACATTGAACATATTCTAAGGATTAAAAAATAGATATGCGCTCACTATATGCCAAATATCATTGATGCAAGAGAGAAAATCAGAAGCATTGTCAACAACCAAACCATATGACCTTGCACACAACACTAAGACATGTTCATTATTAGAGAGAAGAGTCACTCAATTAAATACACCAACCACCATCAAAGAGCCATAATTGAAATCATACCTCTCCAACTCCATGGAAAGATCAAGTAGTGAAAAAATATGAGGCAATATGTACAAGAGCATCAAATGGAAAATTCCTAATGGGTGTTTCCACAATAATGGCTTACACTTTCTGGGACATCCTAATTTTTTCCTAAAATCGTTCATATTTTTAGAAAATATAATGATTTAAGCCTTAAAAGGTTTTATTTAAAGGATTTTTAATTAAAGAGGGTTTGATCAAATCCCCTTAGACCAAACCTCCTTGGATAGAACCCCGCTAGTTTTAAACCATAACTATAATGGAGTCTCATCTACACCTATCAAAATGCTGATAAAAAACCACTTTTGATAATTTACCTTTTGGGGGATAAAAAATATTCATTTTAAATTTGTGTTTTCTAAGTATGTAGCACTTATTATAAGCTTCCCAAAAAGTATAATTTTAAACATATTTAATTTTATTATTATATTTATTTTGTATTTCTTGTGAATGTAGGTTTTTATTATTATAAGTTAATTCAAATGCATACAAAAAAAGTTATGTATTACATAGTACACCTCCGTCCAAGTTATAATTACTCTCACTTATAAAATTAATTAAAAAATATATATGCAACAAAAAATTATGAAAAAATATCCATTCCAT
This sequence comes from Sequoia sempervirens, assembly GCA_007258455.2. NCBI lineage: Eukaryota > Viridiplantae > Streptophyta > Pinopsida > Cupressales > Cupressaceae > Sequoia > Sequoia sempervirens. The sequence continues at coordinate 133,564,450 of VDFB02086081.1, read as the reverse complement.
AGATATTGGTGTGAAAAATCTATATTTTAAAAACTAGAGTTGTATCCTTTCTATAAAAAAAGTTATGTGTTACACAATAAACTTCACTTTTTAAAAATGTTGTTTAGTAGAAAAAATAAGTTATTAAAAATTACATTTAAGGATTCACAATTTATTTTTAAAAGTTATTTATATATATATATATAAAATTAGAATCTACACAAAAAATATCACAAACCACTAGTTTGCTTCATCTTAAAATTCTTAATGGTTTAACTGCTATAAGCATAAGAAAGTGAAGATCTACTGAAAAAATTTAATTTCAATGTCAAGTTTGGCCAAAAAGTGTAACCCATTATTGGACGGGATCATCCAATCACATCTTCTGAATACCAAAAATGATGGTAAAATGATTATCTACGTATTTCCTTTGTTTTCTTGTCAATAAACCCTTGAAGGTCACAATTCCTTACCTTTTCCACATCCATCCTATAATTACTTAACATATCAACAAAACTATCTAAC